>JAOBAT010118123.1:0-13786 GCA_026413305.1 Hydrozoanthus tunicans
CCCCAACCTCCACCGAAGATGGGTTCTTCAATGCAACCCTGACCTCAAGCTAACTTGTCTTTTTTGTCAATTTGACCCCCCACCCCCATCCCCTAAAGGCTTCAAGGGTTAAAATAACTGAAAATAACTCGTACCACGAGTAAAGGCTTTATGAGCCTCTTGTTCTTGTATATTTTGTATGGTCTTTCAAATTGAAAATGTACCAGCCGTCGACTCTTTTAGTTTCAGGGTTTGCTCTGAAACTGTACGAAATACGTGAAAAACGGAAATAAAGAGTCGGTTCAACCACAGTATTCCCCGAGTTCTTGACACATTTCACAAAGCTCTTGGTAATGGTGGTCGGCGGGCGGTTTGGATGAAGAACGAGTCCGGTAGCCTTCCTCTCTGCTCTCGCTTTGCTTCATGGGATAGCATTTAGATGTTTTGCTATTCTCGTGACATCTGTAGCAGCACTGCATGGAGAAACATCAGGTATGAAAATAGGAATAGGAAAAAAACTGTATTATGGTAGGCTATGGACCTCAAAGCAATCTTTCACGGCGCGAGAAATAACCAAGCAATGAAAAGTTTGTCTGTCTTGTATATGTATGTGTGCTGAGATGTGCAAATGGTACTTATGTTTGTTTGTATATTTGTGTGTATGTACGTATGTATACACAAGTATGTACATGAATTGACTTCCTATACTACTTGAGACAAAATACCCTAAGTCACGTGCAAAGCTAACCTGATACTTCCCGATCCAACTGTTTTGACTGCACCAGGATTTCTTGCAAGCCTTGCAGTAAAAAAATCCAGAGCAGGGTTCTGGACCACTGTAAGACTGGAATGTAATCAGGATTGAACCCTCGTTAACTTCCGCGATCTCCGGTATTTCTCTCTTCATCTGTTCTTTCTCCAAGAAATCCCTCACCTAGAAGAGTTTTATTTTCCAAACTTGAACATCTGCACATTTTTTAGAGGTTTAGTAATCATTCAGAACTTATGTGTCTTGATAATTGTCACTAAAACTATTGATATTACTATAACCATTATCACTGTCACTATCAGTAGCATTTCTATATTTGTTTTTATCACAGGGAGCCCATGCGCTTTATCTGAATGAAGAGAAGTTAAAGTTTTTATATGAGATTTGACGAGTTACTTTCTTACTTGCTGAGTACCTCATAATGAGACACACAAACTCCAAATATGCTTTAAAATTCTTTTTCATAGCACAATATCCATAAAAGCATGCAACGGGCTTGTTTTCGGGTTTCTCTTTATTCAAATAAAGCGCGTGGGCTACCTGTGTTATTATCATAAATCATTATCACTAATAATGTTTCAGGTAGCATCTTAGCATCCTGGTTGCCTATCTTAATTCAAAGGGTTAATTACTTTTGGTTTGATTTTCTGTTTTCCTTTCGAGTGGTGCCCAGCTCCCACAATAACCTCCAACCACTGCACTTTCGAACTGGTGTCAGTATCTTTGGACCTTCTCAAGTCTATCTGCTGAAGTCGCTCTCGAAGTTTTTCGATGGCCTCATCTTGTTCTTTTCTTGCCTTGCTCACTATCTATAATATTAAAAAGAATAATTTTGCTAAATATAAACCTAAGATGCTCAAGGAGAGCGAAAACGCTTAAATTTTTAAAATAGCCACTGTGTGTTCTTACGTTATTGTCATTTTAACCACGTTAGCTTAAATCAAATAGATAATTATGTAATTTTCAAAACTCCCATGGACATGCCTTAGAATTCGCAATTGCTGCACACAGCTTCATTGTGAGGTAAGATTTAAGTCGTTGTTTCAAAACGCTCGTTACGTTCTTTTAATTATTAAATAGTTAGTTCGAATGCAGGAAGTTTAAAACCATCAAGGAAATGAAGAAACTGTACGTAAACATCGGCAAAAACCAAAATTGCCAAAAAAACAAAAAACAAAAACAAAAACAAGTAGATTAACTGCAAAGAAAGGACAATTTTTTTTATCATTACAAATTTTGGTCCTAGACTGTATTTTTGAGTTAACTATATATAGATTTACGACGAATATAGAAAACTAGAATAGCTAGTTTTGTTAAAAAAGCCATGACATCTATTTAAGAATCAAGTACTTAAGGAAAATGATGTTATTCACATACTGATTTTGTTGTTGTTTGGTTTACTCGCTAGGCTAAGCTTTCAAACTTCGCTGCGTGTTTTATTTCTTAAATTCAAGGCTTTGTATATTCTCAGAATTCATTATTATTTGGTTAAGTCAGATACAAAGATATTTAAATAACAAACTGGGCGTGGTTCCTCAAAGCCCTATTAATGCTCTACCAGGGTCAATTACCATGACAACCAATTGGTTTTGTTAAGAGTTAACCATTAATCGGGGTTTTGAGGAATCGGGCCCAGGGGCCGGTTGTTCGAAAGCCGATTAACTTTAAACCAAGACTAACTCTTAACAAAACCTATTGGTTGTCATGGTAATTAACCCTGGGTTAGTGCTAATTATCTGTTGAAACAACTGGGCCCTGATGTATAATTCCGGTCTTACCATAACTTAGGGTGCGTTCTGATTTCCTTACGGAATACTACTGTAATCAATTCTATGAAATATAAATGATACGTTAAATCGAGATTGCTATGTCAAATACTCTTAGATTTTTTGGTTTCAATTAAAGTAGATAGTGCAATCCTTCAAAATTATAACATAAATTTTCGGGCGGAACGATTTTAAAATTGCATGTAACTTCTTATAACTTCATTAACATAGAGGAGCAACCTGGTTGAATGTTAATAAACCTTTATTATTATTTATCACTATTATTATTAGTAGTAGTAGTAGTATCATTATTATTATTATTATTATTATTATTATTATTTTTGTTATTATTATTACTAACTGTTTCAGTACTTGTAAGTTGGCAGTGGTATTACAACTAGAACAAATCTCAATTCTACTTTATCAAAATAACAAACTTCCTTAAAGCATGCAGCTGTTTGCGAAAACTATAAGTAAAACATCTTGACAGGAAACTAATGTTTGAAAAATAGCATGGTGAATAACATAGACTTGAGTCACTAAAGTTATACTATAACGATTGTTTGAACTATTTTTAAGTAGTTTATGAAAATTTTAGTAACTCAAGTCTATGTTGTTAATCGAACTTGGGGTTACGGTAACTTGCAGTTACCGTGCAAAATCTTTCTAGCTATCAAAGCGGATGTAACTCTAACAGCTATAACTAATACTAAAATCCTTATGAAAGGCGACAAAAACAAACTAAAAACACTCATATCGTAATATTATTAAAATTGATATAGTTATTACTATCTTTACTATCACCTGATGAGGACTATTATCCAAATTGTTCTTTAAGCGCATAAAGCTATGCAAATACTATGGTAAGTTCTCTATTAAGTCCTGAAGTTCTTAAAAAGTAAGGGTGGGGAGGGAGGGGGTGCCTTTTGCTTTGAGCAGTAATTGTGAAGGAGCCAATAAGGTGGAGGTCCTTGGTTTTAATTTTGTTTGGTGTTTTTGTGACGGTGAAAGAAAAGGAGGTGGGGTTTTATTGAGTATATTTGCATCAGCTTAAAAACTTAAAATATCCAACGTTTCAGGAGTAACTTAAACCTTCGTAAGGTGGTGAATGAAAATAATTCGTAAATATATTTATGACTTCGAGTATAAATAACACTAAGTATGCTTATCTAAACTACTTGTTTGCATTGTTTTGTATGCACAGTGGATGGTAAATTTTCTGATGTTTAAATGATCTTTCTGGCATTGTTGTCCAATCGAGTAACACGCCTCTAGGAACAAATAATCTGTTATGGAACAAAGGCTGGTTAAATCAATGGTGCCTAATCGCGTATGTCTGAGGAAGTGCTGGGCGATCATTGAATTGCAGTTTAAATTGACAATGGCCTTTTCATTAGTTTTTGTGTTCTGCAACTTGTCTCTTGAGTAAACTCAGTCTTTCAATGTTATTATAATCTAGTAACATCCAATGTTTTCTTTCTAATTGTAATAAATTTACCAAGTGGTGTTCTTTAAACCTAACACGAAATTGCCCAATGCAAGCCACATCAAAGAAGTTAACCAGATCCAGTGAAATAAATCATTTCTTCACTTGTAATATTTGTATATATGAAATATGTTTGTCTTTAAACATTCCATCCATTTCAGTCGGACTAGCGTTATTTGCCTTGCAAGTTGTTAAGCCTTGAGCTAAAGTTGAATTGAATCACCTACGTTAGCATATCTTACACCTCGTTAGATGGCTTTGCATCCAGCAGGGCTGTCTCGATAGTGTAGTGGTATCACACTCGGACATGGAACCGAGGGGAGTGGGTTCGATTCCCGCTTGAGGCATAATATTCACAAGTCACCATTTCATGTCTTTCTAACAGTAATCAAGCAGAGCCTTGTCTACTAATTGAACTTAGACCCGTTCCTTTATTGCTTAAATCCTACCAAGCCCTGAACAAAACAAATGTCCTAGTGGTATTTTCTCCTATTTAGAATTTCGTTTTTTAATGTAATTAGTTTGGGAGGATCTTTAGTAGCTTACATTTTTTACACACTTCCAATTTCTCGTTCAAAAATGACTTACTCTGTAAGGTTTGTATTGGGAAAAGATAGACATTGGTAAGTTTGCTGGGGCTTAAAGGTTTGAGTTACAAAAGGAGAAGACAGGTGTTGACAAACTAGCTGGGACTGAAAGGGATGAGTCATGTAAGGAGAAGTTAGATGTTGATAATCTGGCTGGGGCTGAAAGGGTTGGGTTATGTATGGAGAAGTTAGATGTTCATAAATTGGCTGGGACTGAAAGGGTTGAGTTATATAAGGAGAAGTTAGATGTTGATAAACTGGCTGGGGCTGAAAGGGTTGGGTTATGTATGGAGATGACAGATATTGATAAACTGGCTGGCAACGAAAGGGTTGAGTTATGTAAGCAGAAGTTAGATGTTGATAAAATTGCTGGGGCTAAAGGTTTTTTTATTTTTGCTATCGTGTACGAAGGAAGGACTTACCTCGGTTGCTCTGGCTTTTTCGTATTTATAACGTTTCATCAGTTGGTTATGAAACTCTTTTAGCTTTGTCTCGTCTGCAACATACAGTTCGTGCAAGTCAATTTCATTCATTTCTCTCCCTTGGTTGTACATTTTGAAAATCTCATCTCTTGCCATTCTGTTGCACAGACACATACACTTGCGGTAGTTCTCTTTGACCTTATTGTACGCTCGGACTTGGCCATAGAATTTATTTTCGTAAGCTTCTTCGCTAAGAAGTTTGTATTCGTCACGGAGCTCAGCAAACGAGCTAGCTTCTCTTCGAAAATGACGGCCGCGAAGATAAGTGACAATAAGACCGCTAATCTTTATTGCGTCTTCCTCTGAAAGATTTCTGATTGTAGTAATTGTTTTGTTGTCAACGTTCTCTTCCTGAATTTGGTCATCCATTAGCGCTCTTATTCCCAACATACGGTTGATATTATGCATGCGAGAATGATCCGGACCAATTAACTCCCCCTTAGAAACCTCATAACACGCGATGGTCACGCGCTCTGGGTCGAAAGGGTCAAAAAGTAGCTCGCAATGGTTTTCGTCGTTGTATTCCTCTACTTGTCTTTCTTGCTCAATTCCATCAAATCCGTAATGGAATACAGAAACATATAGAGAACAAGCAAAAGCCTTCACACTTTCAGATTCTTTAAAAAGCAGTTTGACACAGTGTAATCCAATGCTCGCAAATGTAACAACACAACTTGCAGTGCCATCTTTCGCAGTTAAAATCTGGTTTGCATCTTTAGTGAACGATCCTGTACTTGAATACATTTCGAATTGACGACTGTCAGTATATGTAATAAGGTTATCATATTTGTCAAGTGCCCTAACAATCAGTGTGAAAGGCGCATTAATAGAGACATAGTGGTTTCCTTCTAGAGTTTTTGCCTCGATTTTTGCCAATTCTGAATGAACCACCTCAAAAACAGCCGGCAATTCTTGAGATAACAGGCGTTTGCCATCGATCAAAACAATCAGCTGCCACGTTCCCGAGTTTCTGAGAATTAGGCTTACATTATAGATATTAGAATCGTCATTACATTCTACTGAAAATGTTTCGCAGTTCTCGGTTTTGAGACAACAATTGCCATCTTGATTTTTCAGCATTACCTCTATTTTTACTTGTCTTTCTCTTTGCCGCAAAGGATTTCCGTAGATCTCATTTACACAGACCCTAAAATTTACTTCGGTGCCTGCTTTGAGAGTTGTGTCCTTCAGATTATCATGATCAGCAATAACGGTAGAGTATTTGGCAGAACTAGGAGGCACTTTCACCTCGAATGGGACATCAATGCAGCATCTCTTGTAGTGCTTCAGCAGGCACTCAACTTTTGCTATGACACAACCCGATTTCAGACATTTTGCCTCGAAGTGATTTGAAAAGCTTGCTTCTTCTGTCAAAAGCTGGACGGAGTTAACGGGCTCGGCGGAGATGAGTTTAAAGGCAATGTAGCTGAGGTTATCCCTCGATCTATTGATAGCATTTCCAAACTCATCGAATAGCTCGAAATGAACAGTCGCTGTTCCACCACGATACAGAGTTTCTTTGCTCTCGCAGTCGCCCGATATTGTTTTCACCTTTACCGAGGCAGGAGTTGCTGGCAGTACTCTAAACCGACATGAAAAAGAATTTCTTGTACAAATCGACACAGCGGTACCACTACAATCATGCAGTCTAACATTGTTGTCACGAAATGAGAACACTATTGTATGATCTTCTCCAGCCTTGTTGGATGTAACATAAATAAGTTTCTCTAGCCGAGCCGCCGACTTTCGTTGCCAAGGCTGTATGTCTACTTTGTCTTGGGTAAGACAAAAGCGCTCATCATACTGGCAACTTACAACTGGGAGACTCTTGATTTCCATTCCATTCCTCATTGCTAAGGTAAAGACTGAGTACGCAGAGCTTTGTAGCTTCACCTGCTTTCAGTTTTGTTTCTCCTGCAGATAAATACACATCAAAACCACGAAAGAACTGCCTAAGCTTGTTGATTCCCCACGCTAAACCGGCAACAATTTCCTCCATCCAAGGCATAGCAAAGGACGAACTAGTCCTTAACTTTCTTTCTTATCGGCTCGCAGCAACACTAATCTTTGCTTTTGGAAACCCTGAGTGTTATATATTTTTAAATAACCAGTCGATTTTGTATTTCCGGAGCGAGCAGTCAGTAGGATCAGCGGTATTTATCATCAATGTACGTGACGAGGTGCATGCACACAGCGCTTGCTAGTATGGTTTTATTTGTTTTTTAGCTCTTGTGTTGTATGCACATTTGTGTCGTGTTTCGCCATTGGATAGATACTGATTGAAGGAGATCTTCCTTTTAATAAATCACGCGGTGCACTAACGACTTCATGAATCAGACAACCAACCAGCTATCGTAAAGTCGAGAGGCGGGCAAAAAATGATCGAAATAAACTACACAGACAATGTGTAGGAAGATTTATTTCAAAATTCGTTACCACAAAACAAATAACTCAGTGTTATAACAATCTTTCGTTTTTTCATTAATTGCTTGCACGAAAATGAACTTTACAAATGAAAAATAAACGATTTGTTTTATTACTAATTATATCACATAATTACTAATTTATGGCTACGAGCTCAATTCGGGAGCAACATTGGAGCAAATACAAAGCATCAAAAATTTTCTCCTTAATATTTGCATTGCCTACGTTGGATGCGCTCCTTGTCCGACAATAGAAATGGTGTAATTGTAATGAAAGCGTCAGGCGAGCTTTGCGATAAAGTAGTTCAATTAACAAGTAGAACTCAAGCCTTCCATCCATTCCTTTAATTATAAATAAGCGTCTATCAAAGAAACTACCTCGCTTTCGTCGCAATATCGAGTAAAACTACAACAAAACAGATTCATGAAAGCACATATCAGCTGGTAGCACTTCACTTTTTATTAGAAACAGCAAGTTGTAGCTCTTAACTTTTTTCCACTATTCTTCTCAAAATATACACCAGCACGTAATCGCCGAAAAGATTGTCATTGCGTGAGTGTCACACGACTAGCATGATGACTTGTGTTGACTAAATAAGTGAGTGCCTCTAGTCGTGCGGTTGTTTTTACAAATTGGAGATAAATATCTAATAATAACACTAACACACGCTGGAAGCAGCTGAACGTTACCTTTTATAGTAAGTCATAAAGGATTCACAAACAGATGTTCCTTTTGAAGATTTAGTTGTTTTTAATCTAAATTTTCTACACTGACTTTACTTTGGAACAATGCCCATGATTCGAAACTGAAAGCTCTTCAAAAAGCGGAAACTGGAGGGCGCTTTCGGAACTTCAGTTTTAGCAAAAGAGTATTGTTTGGATATGTAATAAGGACATAAAGATTTATCCATTGATTATTTGTTTTAGCTTTGATGAAAACCGCAACCCATCTATATGTACTGCATGCAGTACTAGTCAAACATGCTTCGAGCATTTTCCGAAAATCCGATACAACCGACAACCCTAGACGTAAACCCGAACTTGTTCCAAGCATGCATGTTCTGAAAAACCCTGCATACAGTTCACAGGGATCCCATCATAACATGTCGTTACTGTTGTGTCCTGATTTGTGGTGGTGTTTGTTTTGCTGCTTTAAAGCAACTAGGCGGAGCGTTTGTCGACAATCCGCTGCATATTAGTTCTGATCCCGGGCGGGGTGCTCCCTTACCTTTGGATGGTACTGGTATGACCGTCGTATTTTTTAAGGGGTAAAATTGTCGTTCTGTTCGATTTTAGGTGCTGTTAAAAGAAATCCTGTGGTAAACTAAGAGTCTAGTGTTTGTAGGGTTGAAATCCCCAAGCTGTTGGACTGCTTGCAGTCCCGAGTTTTAGCAAACGTGCATACTGATAAAAAGTTAAGAAAAAAAACCCTTACGCGTGCGCCTTTATTCATTGCATATCACGAGGAACTTTGCGCCCATCCGCTAGCTACCAAGGGTAAATTGGTATTTTTAGGGTAATTTTAAAACCTAGAGGTATTTTTAAGGGGGGGGGGGGATTTTTTTATCCCTTGGTATTTCTTAGGATATTTTTGGGACTTTTCCGACTGTCATCCCTACCCATTGGACCCCGAAGTATCCCCCCTCCCCCCTTCTCCCGGGACTTTGATACGACAAAGCAGAAAAACAAGAAAAAAACTAGATACACACTAAATTGAAGAAAATGTCGGGCCCGTGGGCGATCCGTGTGCGGCCAAAATACACATCGCTGATTTGCTATGTTGCCAGTATTGTGAACACCCGATGGTGTAGTGGTCGTCACGCCTGACTAGAATACAGGAGACGCGGGTTTGAGTCCCAGCTCGGGATTGACACCAATTTTTTTCGGATGAGTGTGTCGAAAGGTAATTACATTTTGTGTTTTCATTTCTCATATGTATCTTTATTCTAACCTTTGCAAAGCCTCAAAAATATTTGACTTTGAGAAAAACAACCACCGCCCTATGAAGGTATATCGGTGACAAAACTCTCTTAAGAGGTTCTGGAATTCAAATTGTCAAATTTGGCATTCATAACACCGATTTTGCCAAACAATATTTGCCAAACTTCAATAAATACTCAGTTTTGTCAAAACTTGTAAGATTAAACGCATATCGCCAGTACTTGATTTGCTAAGTTTCGATACATACTCAGTTTTGTCAAAACTTGACTTGCCAAATTTATGTTAATCGCTATTTCGCCAAACTACGAAATCATATAAATGTGCTACATTTGTATGTGCTATCCTTGCTGTTCGCTCACCTCTGATTTTTTAAAGCAATTCCAGTTCCCAGTTCCAGTTAAATGAGTTGAAATACTCCCCTTTCCAGGAATTACACTGTTTTCGGAAGAACATTTGAAGTTATCCACGAGGTCGCCTTTCCTTCGTTTTCATCTCACCTAATAACATGTACAGTTCCTGCCTCGAACTAAAATTCACAATTATATGAAAGTTTCTGGCATCATACTCGACAGCTTTGCATGACGAGGTTAGATTTAATTTAAGGCGAGGTTAGGTATTAAGCAGAATTAAAACGCTCTATTAGTTATTTTAATTACTTAAAGTCTCAAGGTATTTTGGCCGGGACTGTATATAGTACTCGAGTGAGAGTTCATATTAATCTCATGAATATTCTTTGTGTTATAAACCACTTAAGATGACAAAAGGTCGACTAACTTTCACCTATCAGGGTGGCCATTTTCAGGGGGGTGGTCTATATCAGAAACAAAGAAAGTAACAAAATAATCAATGTCGGCTGTGGTTAATAGACAATTTTTTTTAATATAAAACAGTAAATTTGGCCGAGGCTCATCGTTTTTAAATTTTTGGTGATTGAGCCTCAAATTGTTCTTAAATTGTTTTTGTTTCTATGTGTGGTTTAAGTCGAAAAAAACCCCCTTAAGTCTAAGGTACTACAATACATGTATTTGAAAACGGATTGCTTGGCGGGTGTATTAATTCTTGATCAATTCATCCCTTGATTTCCAGAGACTATCACAGGCTTGGTATCCGCATGTATGATAAAGTTTAAAAGAAAAAAATGCGAATCATTTTTTGTAAAGCTAACTTGAAAATTGCTCAATTGAGCCCCGAGCCTCAGCCTGTTCTTAACTTGTTCTTAACTTTTGGTCAATCTGAGCCTCGTTGTTCTTATAAAGTTGTTCTTAGAAAAAAAGCGTGTAGTTGAATGAGTATAATCAATGATAGGAGATTTCGTTGAGATCAGCCGACTCCCATCTTCCGACCTCTGCCTGGTTTTCTCAGTCAGACACTCTTAAAATAGTTTTTAAAAGTTGCTGCTAGGCTGGGTGGAAAAACGTTTCAAGAGCTCGTGCACGTGAACTCTGTAAAATTTTGAGTTTTCAAAGCCGCGTGAAATACGCATTAGGGAAAAGGTCAAAACAACGGTACTTCCTAGGAACCCAATTTAGGGGGTGGGGTATTACGTCCCACCACCCACCACCTTTTTTTCAGAAATGCTGAATTTCAGGAGCAAATATCATGTTCAACAAAATAGGTATTGATAAAGTGCTTGCACCAACGCCTTCTTTGTGGAGAGAGGAGTCGATAATACAATAAAAAACAATACCCCGAAATCAGGTTTTGAGAAATTGAGCTCTCAAAAAGTGGGGAGGGGTGGGGTAGGGGGTATGTGCCGCCACCCACCACCTCCTCCGACAAAATTGGGTTCCTTAAAAATGCCATTGTTTTGCCTTCTTCCCTTATTTGAGATATCGGACTCAAAATCGTTTCCCTGCAAAGACGGTGTGTTCTTCTTAGCTTTAACAAATTCGTTATATTTTTGCTGATATTTTGCTTAAAATGCTACTTATATGAATCTCCAAACCATATTTGCAAACAATGAACCTGAGACTCGTTTTTTGTTTTCTTTCTTTTCATTTCTATTTGGTAATTTTTTTCTCCTTTATGCTTGGTATAATAGCTTTTTGCTTACAAACTAGCTTTGTTACCGATATACTATATCACAATGTACATATTTAACTGTTTAAGTTACTCAGCTTTGTTTAGCTTTAAAGTTATTCTGGTAACCTTTACCAATCTCTGTAATATTTTTTATGTATTATCACGGTACCTTGTCAAAAAATGGTAATAAACGCGTAATTGTTGTTAAAATGGAGAGGGTTTACCTTGTTGCTAACATTCAGTACTGCCTGGTTTAATTAACCCATCCAGATGTTGAGATTGCTGGAATCTCATACGCTTATGTGGCTAAACTGATATAAACAAAGACATATACGCCTTACAAGTGACTGTTAAAAGGAATATTACATATCCAGCTCTCTGTTCCGTCACAAAACACCGAAACATCACATATTGTAAGCCCCGTTTCATTTCAATAGTGTTCCCACGCCTTTTACAGCACTCTTGGGACATCTATTGTGCTGATGCGTGCTTTTTTCTTTTATCCTATCAAGTGACGTACAAATCAGTCGTTAACAATCACGAACTTTGTTGACACACAAAATGGCGATGCTTCTTGCAGTTTGGCTCGCGTCCATTACACTGTCGTCCACAGTTTGCGCTCACGGAAACGACCAGGCGACAACAGAATCAAAAGATCATGCCGTTTCTATCGGAAAAGTTGCTATAAATTGGAAATACGACCAAGATTCGGACACGGTTCATTTTAAAGTTGCTGGGCCAACGAAGGGATGGCTAGCTTTTGGCTTCAGCTACAAGAAAATGGACATGCAGGATTATGATATTGCACTTGGCGGTGTTCACAACAACCGTTCTTATTTGTATGTAAGTTGATTCCGGTTTTTTAAGCTTGGCGGAGCCCCGTGGGCTAAAACAATGTAAACTGTCAATGAGTTCTTTGAAGTTGATAATGAGTATGCTTTAAATATATGAGTTATATTGTGTAAGTTCATATATAAAATGCAAATACCGAACTTGCAATTTAAAAAACGTTTGAAATAAACTCTTTCCACCTTCTAGGTGAAATCAAGATCGTTATAACGATGCCATTCATTTCAAAATTACTAGGTCAACAAAATTATAAGGATAATTTGCGTTTGGCTTCAGCTATACAAGAAAAGCGAGGTGCATGAATAGACCCTTTCATGGCTCATGTCACGCATACGTAACGGTTCTTAAATACAATTGCAAAGTAGCGAAAATCAATCGATATCAGTGAAATAATGCTACCAAACATTACAACATCTACAGTACCGCTTTTAATGGTGATAGGCCAAAAACTTGTGAATACACAGCTCCGTGAAATTTCGAAGTTTTATAGACATTTGCATGGACTTGCCCCCAAGCATACATTTCTCTGTAAAAAATGGTGATTTCGCATGGCCATATCTTCACCATCTTATCACATATAAACCCCAAATTCGGCAGATATACTAATTCTAGAGCATTCTTTCGACTAAAAGCGACAAATTTTTGATTATTGGTCTAGTTAGAAATCCGACAAAAAACATGAAAGGTCTATTATAACTATGGCACTGCCCTTGACGGCTTGTACACAGTGCATATCGTTTGATATATTCATAGTTACTATAGTCTCCCTCTACTAACTATGATAAAACTCAGAATTCTACAGTAACTTTCAGAACATACACGATTTGAACGTTTGAGCATTCTCTTATCTCCATGGCAGTGGTTCTTTTATGATCGTTCTAAATTCTGTTAAGCGTAAACCTGTTCGTCAAATTTTAATAATCATCTGCGGTCAAAATGTTAAAGAAAAGCGTGATATGTCCCCCATTACGCATTTGCATGATTTAAACAAACAACCGAGTGAATTTTTTCTTAACCTGTTCCAAAAATATATAGTTATGGTAATGATTTTTAACCAGAAATTTTTGTTGAACTGTTTCTAGATAAAATTTCTAGTTCTAATCTCAGCTAATAGTAAAGAAGAAGAATATCTTGATTACTTTTCATGACCATTTGCACTATTTATTTTTTGTGCCACATATAAGTAAACAGAATGAACAATAACTGTATTCATTTCAAGAGGAGATCAAAGACTTCAAGCCGACATCATGCAAGTAAATAAAAGTTCTGATAAAAGCCATTCAATATTCCTTGAGTTTTAGATGTCTTTGTTTATAACAGAGACAAAACGTTTTGAGTCGCCTTTATGAAGACCATTTTAATATGGCCGAAATATAGGCATAAACGAATTTACTGGTTATCTCAGTTAAAGTAGCTATCAAGCTTATTTTTTTACTTTTTGGATTAAAACTGTTGTCATCTGTGAACTCAAAATTCAAATAA
>JAOBAT010118134.1:0-13786 GCA_026413305.1 Hydrozoanthus tunicans
AATAGAACTTTAAACTATTATATTTATATTTGTATAATTGTAGCTTGTAAATAATTACGCAATTCAGTATTTTACTGTGATATGATTTAACAATAAACCAGTCAAACCAATCACATACTCCCGAAACACATATTTATACATAATTGTGGAAAAACACATAAAACCTCTTTCATGGTTACTATGTTGGGATGCTTTGAAATATGATTTTTTTCAAAGGCAATAATTATATCAAATTGGGTTGAGAAGTAAATGAAACAGCTCTACAGATAATAAAAAAAAGAAGAAGAAAGAAACTAAAATAAAATAATCTTCTAAGCTACTCAATACAAAGAGAAGTTTTACTTACGAGGTCCTTTTGGCTGTCTTGGTTGATAATCTAAAATAGTTAGACAAAATTATATTTTGATTAACTTGTATTCAGACAACGAAAATTTGAATTTTTAGGAACAAAGAGCTCCTGGAAAAAGATTAAATCAAACAGTTCATGTATTTAGATTCACAAAAAAATTTACCTTCTTGTCTTTTCCTTTTTTGTCCTGGGGCAGATGCACTCATATCAAAAAAGAAATTTGCAGGCTGAAACTGAAAAAAAATGTTTATTGAAGTTAATACGAAAATAATATAATAAAAAGTCACCTGGAGATAAAGAGGAGTTAAAAACTGTTTGTTAATAATAGTTAACTCTTCCTATTTTTATTGAAGTGCACCACTGTTGAGAGCTAATAAATTATTTCTTATCCCTGAATCCCTATAGATACAATGTACTGTACTCTTAATAACTAAAAAATAAATCCTGGACAAGTTGTTTTGATTATAATTAAAAACAAGAACTCGTAGCCACACCTGGGCAGGCACAACCAGGGTTTAGGAGACTTGTAGGTCAGACCTCCACTGTTGGCTGCTTTTGTTTTATACACATGTTAAATGGGAGAGAAAACACAATCTTTAACAGATTGTTTCCAAGTTTACATATTGACAATTGACCTGAATTATTTCAGGTGATTTTTCCATCTAGAACCCTCAATATTTGGCCAAATTAATGCAAACAATGTTGCAATTTTAAAATGACTGCGTTATATAATAAGTTTTAAAATAATTGATTTTTTTTTTCAGAGACTGCGCATGCTTTCAAGAGAGGATAACCAGAATCTAAAACAAAGTCTTTAACCAGGCTGTATAACTAACAATCTATTCTCCCTAAAAGATTAAATTGATTTTTTTAATGCTCTGACAGTTTTTATTCCTACACTGGCTAATATTTAATATATTGAGTTCTGTACTTTTTAAACATCAGCTCTAAAATATCATTTAGTTAGTTTGGCTATTTAAAAGTTGGAATTACAAATTTGTATTCCACAACAACAATTTATCTGATGAAAACTTAATTTTACTCTATCGTGTTTTCAAGAATCAAGTCACCGTGGCAACTACTTCATTTGACCATAACAATTATTAACAATTACACTAACTTTCTTTTACAAATATCAACTGATGCTTGCAAGTCTTGTTTACCACCACAATGGTAGAGTAAATGGAAATCAAAACTGAGTGTCTCGTATAAAGAAAAGTTTTCAACCACAATAAACAAACCTGGTCTTTGTGTTGCTGTTTACTGCTTGTTTTTTGTTCAGCTTGAATAGTTTTCCCATACGGACATTCTGTTACATCAGGGGGCTGTTTAACAAGCTCATCCTTCTCCATAAAGCTCAATGGGGTGATATTGAAGGCATATAAATACTGCAGTAGTATGAAAAATTAATTCATGTCAGTATAGAATGCAAACTTCAAAAAATTAGATGGACACAAGAATATTTGCAAGAGCAGAAAGTAAAACTACTACTAAAGTTACTCTGTTTGACATTTAAGAACTTTCAGTTAGTGTTTTAGCAAATGCCATGTATTGAACAAGAAGCTAAAACAAAAGTCCACTTGCAAGTGTTCTGTTACATGCACACCTTTTTTTACCGCACGCTGTAACATGTTCAGCATAACACGGGAGGAATTGATGCCAACCTGCTGGCTGCCAGGGAAAATTCTTGACTTTCAATTGGTATTTTTTTGGGTAGTTCTAAAACTGAGAGGTATTTTTTAGGGTGGAAAAATTATTATTTTTTTATTTTTTGGGTATTTTGGGGACTTTTCCAAAGTCATCCCTACCCCTTTTAACTCTGGAGTATCCACGCCCCTGCCCCCTCCCCCGGGTAATTAACACATTTCACTTCTATTGGGAGTACTGGTTACACAATCATCATTTAGCATTACTGTCTGAAACATCAACATGCATTGACATTGTTTAGTCTATACTTTGTTTGAGACTAAACAAATATCATGTAAACGCATGTTAATGTTTAAAACAGTAACGCCAAATTGTAGCAAAACTAGTCTTTCCAGTTAGAGTGAAAATTAATTTAAAGAAATTTAATCTATTGCCAGGCCTTTAACCTGCTAACATTTTTCTTGGGAAAGCCATGGTGAAAAGCATAATTATGTAATACTAAACTACTTAGTCATAGAGTGTTGTCCTTCAGTGGCATATGAGTACTTTAGACAGAGCCAAGGATATTAATTTTTGATCAAAGTTGGCTTGTTTTTGAACTGAAGTAATCAAACTTCATGACAACCTAATAATTTGGTTTACACCAAAACTCAGTTGCTGTTTTGTTGTAGGACACTGTATATTGGAGCTGTCTCACACTACAGTTACTGTATGTCGCTTTCTGTTCTCAAAACCAGTTTATAAACTTATGCTGCATGGTTTGTCACTAAGCTGCCACTGCTAAAAGTTTTTACTTTATAAAATAGAACTTCCAAACACAAATTTAATTAATATACACTAACTTTCTTCTTTTCTGAGTTCCCAACTTTTGCCAGGGAAATAAATCTTGTGACATGCCTTGCAGGTTCCTTCAATACTTGATGGTTTCTAATGAGAAACAGATAAGATATTTTATAACATATCTGGCAACCCCTGATGTACACGCACCCTATCTTGTTTTACACCCCTACAGTTATTTCTCTCATCTGGTTCCCCTACTGTCAGACCACTTAAATTTACTATGAGGCAAAGTTGATGGTAACTTGGTGATCATGAATGGGGCAGAGCTTTTCATTCAACTACCATAATTTCTGGTCGATTACCCGCGGGTAATGTGTTGATTTTGCAGTAATTATTTGTTGCTATGGGTAATATGAAGGTGCTGGTAATGCGATGATTTTTAAATCTCTGGGTAAGTATATTTTGTACTTAAGTAAGAAAGAGTAAAACAGAATTACCAAGAGACAATAAATAAACCCTTCTAATAAAACCTGTGTATTGCTGTCATTTGTTTAAACAAGAAAAACGAGTAATGAAAGCTGTCTGTAATTGTATCAAAATTGTTTTATTCTTCTGACTAAAGTACAGCTTGTTAAAGCTTTTTCACAACGTTTGAAAATACCAAATCATACCGCATAAAGAAATCTCTTTCACAATATGTTTGTGCTTCAATTACTTTTCAATGTTTTCATTTTAAAAACTTGTTTTTTACACCTGACACATTTTGGAAGAAAACCTTGAAACATGACACCACAATGTATTGTCACGAAAACAACTTGTATTCGCCCTTGGAAGCTTTCCCTCAACCTATACTATCAAAGATGGTGCGTCGAGCAGTTCTGCGACAAATAATGAAACCTCAACTACATTGGATATCGAACTTATCAAATTAAAAACAAAAAATCGTGAATAAGGAGAATAACTTTAACTAACAAATTACACATGGAGCGAAGTAACAAATAAGATAAGGTGCGAAGTAACAGAAACAAAAAGTTTATCAAATTTCATGAAAATGAAACTATGCCGTATGCGTATTAAAGTAGCTTCGAATTTGCGAGTTCTCTAACTTTTTATCACATAATTTATTCTTTTATTTTAAGTGCAGGTTATCTGCTGGTGCAGGTAATCTGTTGATTCATTTATCCCATGATTGAAAAATTCGTACGGTGGGGTAATCTGACATGTGGGTAATCATCCAGAAATTACGGAACCTCTTGCACTTAACCCATCTCTCTTGTCTTTGGACTGATTACAAAACATCTACTTACCCATTCTATACTAGATCCTCAGGCAGTACAAAGTTGGTCAATGAGGATACAGATTTGTTCAACAGCCTCCAAGAGTAACTATTGTACCAATGACACATTTCAAGCAATACCAAACTTACTCTTACAAATAGTTTGGTTTTTTGGTACAACTCATTAAATGTTACCAGAACCCCTCTACCCGCCCCTCCCAACTGGCTGCTTCTGATATAACTGAGACTGACATTATAATAGGTTATAATACCTGTATGGCAGCCTCTCGTAGTAGGTTCCTTCTGTTCCTGCAAAGTGGTATCTTGGTTTTAGCTTTACAGCAAGTCTAGACACCAAACTTGACCAGTTGTTGGAATTGACATCATTCTATAATCATTCATACAAGTAGTTACAGATTACTGTTAGCCATACTAAAGGAAAGCACAAGTAACAACATATTAGTTTCTTAAATTCTTTTTTCTGATTTGTATATAAACATTTTCTGCCTACCATTTGTTCATTTACACCCACAATGATATAACTACTTTTTTCTTGGTCTCAAATATTAATTTTTATAAACTCTACTCTGGAGTTCTGAATAACAGAACAGAGCAAATAATAGTACAGGGTAGAAAAATCTTCCAAATCTAATAAAAATGCAAAATCCTTTCTCGAGCCAAAGTGGTTCATTTGACTGGCACCTATTTCCCGTTTCTGTGGTGCTAAGCAGATGAGAGTCTTTGACTCCCCCTGAACAGGACACTAATCTATCGCAGGTTAACCCCCAGCAGAACTGGTACTTACTCTAGATGAATAATTATTTCATGGTACCAGCTGAGTTGATTAGAACAAAATCAGGCAAAGAACCCTGCTCAAGGACACAACACAGTGGTCTGACCAGGGCTCGAATTCTCAACCCTAGGATTATGCGTCAATACACTAACCACTCGGTCACTGTGCTGCCCACTAATAATAGCGCAGAACAAAATAACAGTATAGAGTAGAAAATAGTTAAAAATTCAGCAATAGTTTACATATGTATATCAGTATCAGAGAGTGTGGAAAGTCAGAAAAAATTGTCTGCTACTATTTCAAAAAAGGTGTCCACTGCATAATGCAAAAGTCAGGCATACCCTCACAGATAAGCCTCTGTAAACACTCTAAGTCACCGTAAGTTTGTTAGCAATTGCTGCTATTAAATGGCAAACTGAGACAACAAGAGTGAAATACTTCGAAATTTTGTAATCATACAAATCCTGAATTAAGCTGTATAGGGTGGATTTTTTCTCAAAAATAATAATCATATACATTTTTTTGATTATTAGGGACTTCAATCAGTAATGGATGAAGAGTATGTTTGTTACTTACTGGAGCATTGGCAAACTGTGATACTCCTTGTGGCCATGGCGATGTTACAAGTATATCAACACCTTTGAACTTTTCCTCAGTAGATTTATTTTCAAGGGCTTCAACATCAAGCTTGGAAAATGTACACTTCTCCTGTTTGTAAAACAAAAAATAATATTCCTGCCTTAAAGTATTTGAATAACACACAAAACAAAAAGCTTTGTGCTTTAACAGCCAAGATGATGGTCTGGGTCAAAATAAAAAAATGCAAGTTTGTGGTGTTTCAATGACTCAAAGTTCTTCAAAAAGAAGTTTTTGTTTTTTTAGAAAGTAATTCTCACTCTCAAAATCCTTTTTAACAAAATAATGATATCTATCACTAATAAAGTAAGCTAAACAAAACTAATACTATATTAAGTCCTTTTCGCTACCAATTAAGTTCAAGGTTTAGATTTTCATTGACAATATACTCTACAAGCTACAAACTATAATTATCATGATAATAGTGACTAACAAAAACGACAACCTTCAAAACTTACAAAGCACATTTTTCATGACTATATATATAATCAAACGCACTTAACAAAAACTATACCACCAATAACAAGCTTGGTCTTTAGTCCCTTGGTCCCAAATCTTGGACCAAGGACTTGATACATGGGCCAAGCATAGCGAGGCTCTATGCCTACCGCAAGTATGAGGTCTGAGATTTCCAAGTAAATACCAAGGAATAAAGTTAATAAAAAGGTTGTTGATTAATTTTTTTGTCAAATTTATAAATGCACAGTAAATTTTTTTCAGATTAACAATTATTAAAAATAATTAATAAGACTACTTCATACTAAACTTAAGATAGCATTACAGTGACACTCTACTAATAATAACTTGTTTTGTTGTTGTCTTGTCCAACTTTCTGGTCCCAATTTCTGTAGCAGATCTTTATTGTAACTTAAATGTTCATGAAAATACTGGGACCAGACAAGCAAGTCTAAATAATTGTGGTGTGCATTATCAAGGTATATATCATGGTGAACTGTTAAGTACCTTCATTCTAAATAAATGTTTTCCCACTAGATGTAACAGAACACATCCTTAATCTTAAGTAGTGATTTACTGTTTTACTGGTTAGTACAGTAGATGAAACACAAAAAACATTTGATAATAGTGGCAGGAAAGTGGCTGTATTTCTGTATGCTTAAACTATTGTTGCCTTTTCTGTGGGAAAACTGCTGATCATGCAGACAGCCTTGTTATAAACAGTACTTCTTACAAGTTTTATAACAACCATTACTCACAGCAGCTGAAAGTGAAGAATCCAATCCACTTAGATAGGCAATTTGTAATCCAGATGGCGTGTTTAATAACCCTCTTCTACCTAGATTTTCCAAAGATATGAATAAACTAAGACAAGCACTAACGGCATGAACTTAGAGAAATTAGACTTCTACTGTCAACAATAATATGGTTTCATAACTACAATGGACTTTTATAACAACATTCTTGTTGTACACAACTAATATTACTCTTCTAATTGCTTATAATGACAACTTAAATTGCAAGGTACCTGTATTGCAGTACTTCTCTTCCATATTTTTTAAAGTTCATAAACAAATTATAAAAAATAATTTATAAATTAATTCAATTTTCATGATTTATTTTATGTCACAATCTCTAAATCCTATTTGTTTTAACTTTATACTAGGAAACTCACCAAGGTATGTTACATTTTCACAAAGTTCTGATCCCTCTTCAAGTGCTTGTTGTTCAAAATATGACAGCTCATTTGCTTCATTCGGGCCAAGAATGTATGTAGCAATTGGAACTAGAATTCAACAGAAAAAGACCTGTATACCATGATAATTCATTTCTGGACTATCAATCGCACCACAGATAGCCAGCAACCTCACAATTTTGTGACAACATAAATTAAATTATTATTTTAAACTCTAGCACTGAGATATTTCATTGAAAATACTTCAAACTTGTGTTGTATATACTTGTAGCAAGATCAACTGCAAAATCTAACAGATAATCTGCACTGGTTGATTACCCACACCTACTCCAGTACAAGACAATATTAATAGGTAACCTGCAAGTTTATAGTCCAGAAAATAATTTTATGGTACAATCTGCAACATTAATTTTTTGACTGGGAAAAAAACAGAAGCAAAGTTTTGAATAAAAACTAACCTTTTATTGTGCCATCTTGGTATTGTTCCCAATCCTTCTTACAATCCTCGCTGCCGTCGAAGAAACTTCCAACACACAGCAGTAACTGGGAATTGTCAGAGGCAGTGACTTAATTAAGAAACAGAGACATCATAAACTTAATTTGATATTGGTGTGAATCTCTGATGTTCCCATGTGTTTATGTGACCTGTGTTAGGTCAAAAACTTCAGCCATTCTCTTAATTTTCCTCACTTATTGTCTGACGGACACCAAACTGGTTGTGTTTGAAAAACTATAAATCCTAATCTAAGTAATTAAAATAAAATTTGCACAGATACCAATTCATATCTCAACCATCTCTGTAAAATGATAGCCTAGGTACTTTTGTTGTACTTGTCTTGCTGTTCCCTTTTTTATGTAATAACTTTGATACTATGGTTCTTTAGCAATGCTGTAAGGCTTATGAGGTAGTCTTCCAGTGGGTAGGGGGGTACTTTCTATATTGGGGTGGTAGGTATGACCATTAGAGTTTTTAGGGGTTAAAATAGTTAGTTCGGTGTTTTTTAGGGGTTGTTAAAGAAAATCCTGTGTTAAGCCAAGAGCCTTGTATTTTTTATGGTTGAAAAATGCAAGAATGCATGCAGTCCTATGTTTTAGCAAACTTGTATACCTACAATTTGTTAAGACAAAATCTTGACTTTTGGCAAGCATCCTATTACGCACATGCCTTTATTTACTTTGTGTCATGTTAGGCACTACACAAGGGGACTTAGCGCCTACGGCTGGCTATCCAGGGGAAAATGTCAATTTTCACTTAGTACTTTTTATGGTAATTTTTTAAGTGAAAGGTAATTTTAAGGGAGGAAAATTATGCTTTGGTACTTTTTGGGGTATTTGGAGTGCTTTTCTGTCACTCATCCCTACATCTTTAATCCCAGAGTACCCCTCTCCCCCCACCCAGCTAGTTGGCACCTTTCTTAGTCTGAAACAACAATTCCACTTTCTACAGTATGTAATATCTAAAATTAAATAAACAAGTTATGTGTCTATATAGCTGACAAGAGCCTAGACAACTGGCACTCCTGTCACCTTGCCTCTGGTCATGGGTGAGAAGGGCTGTTATTTCTGACCAACTTGCATTGATGCATTTGAAAAAGAAAAAAGCCCGAGTAGCAAATATTGCAATAAAAATTTAATAAATGAGCTGCAGACCTGCTCCTCCTATGCTCTCAACCCCAAACCCTGGATTGAAGGGTTGTGTCATGAATCATTGAATGTCTGTTTGCAACCTGTTTGCAAAGCTTCTTTTGTTAAAAAAAACAAAAATATGAGTTGTAAAACTAAAAAAAGGAACAATGCTGACAAAATACTCTGCTGTTATGCAGCTGAATATTCTTTACCCTGCTAAAAACAATTTTGTGCAAGGTTTCCAGTTTCCTGACGATATTATTTATACATACTGGTTACAATACACCTATCCCGGAGCCCCTTCAGAAGGCCTCCCAGTGTTGTCCACTCCTAAAAAGTACCCATTTTCAAATTTGTATACCTCGAAACCTCCGCTTTTCTTCAGTATGTTCCTAACGCGTCCGTACAACTGGCTTATCTTTCCATGCACATCACCCGACACTAATCTAAAAGTGTAAAATAGACACCGCATTTTTACAACAGTCAACAAACTTGTGAAAAGATAAACTGAACTTTAGTGACCTGTACCTTGCAGGGATAAACGGACGTCAGACAAACTACTGTTATTAGCTTCGTATCAGTTAAACACAAAACGAACTCAGTCATTCGTCCTTTTGAAATAGTTCATCATATTACTTACATTTTTAAAGGTTTTCTGTCAGTCATTTCCCTTCGAGATTATGCCTTGAGTTTCATTTTAGAGTTGCCGCTACTGAGAATTCCTGACCTCGTTTTCAGACAAATTACGACCGCGTTGGAAACTGGGTAAATTGAAACAAACCACGTGGTTTCTTCCTTTTTCCATCGGCGGCCATCATGGCAGAACAGGTCAGTTTAAAAAGCAATCATTTTGGCTCGCTGTTTCGTGTTTTCTCTTGTTTTAAAAAGTGTTTTGAGAACCCCATTTTCTTTTTTATTTTTTCTTAAAGGTACACCTGAATAAAAAGAGGCAGTTTGAATGGTTTTTGTTGAATAATCTGTTTGATTCTGGAACTGTTCAATTTCTTCTAATCTGTGATACACAAATGCGGGCCTTCTTTCACACTTTTGTTCATCACCTTTGCGTTGTACTATTGACTCACTTTGGTTGATGTAGCTACTACGTATGAAACCGTTTTATACATGAAACGTTGGAATGAAAAGGCAATACTAATATTTGGTGTCGAGCGTTTGCATTTAATATTAGTCGAATGATGCATCCTTTCAAACACAAATTGCTTTCAAAGGGTTTTCGGATAGAAAAATGTATCGTCTTCACCCAGTTACTTGTTTCTCTCGCATATATTTGTTAAAAACAGCTTGTCTGAACAAATTTTTGTCAGGAGTCAAAATATGCGCAACTAGCTTTCAAATGCAGGGTAAATGTGAAACTCAAAAGCAGCACTATTATAAATTTATATAACGTTGTGCATGCAGTTAGGATCAGTTGGCCAGCAGTCATTCCATTAAGAATTTCCCTGAAGTTCTTGTCCAACAGAAATACACAATAATGAATTATCACTATGAACTGTATGAATCTTCAGTTTTCAGTCAAGTTTCCATCATTTTGACATTTCAGTTAGGGGGCGACCTCAAATTGATTTGGATGTTAAGTTAAGTTTTTCCTCCTCCCCCCCCCTCCTCCTTAACGTCCACTATTGTCCTGACCTTTTATTGCGTTTTTTAAAACTTGATGGTACAATATCCTTTGTAAGCAGTATACAAAGTTGATTAGAGTCACCACCTTGGATACCAGGGCTTGAAAAAACTTTGTCCAGTCAAACATGATTTGGCCAGACAAATTTAACCCATCTCAACTAGTTGCAATAGAGACTACATTTTGCAAGTTACATGATCTGTAAACCTTTCAGCATCGTTCACAACTGACAAATAGACATTTTTCATCTGTCTCAACCAAAAGTCTGTCTACTTTGATGTCATTTTTTTGGGGAGTATGATAAGATTGAATAACTTCTAACATGATTACCAATGTCTCAAATCCTTTTAATTAAGTGCAAATGACTGGACAACATACCAGTTATCCACAGATTTGTCAAGATAATGCTTGATTCTGACCGGACATTGTCTGTTGACCGGCTGTTATTTCGAGCCCTGATATGTTATTACATTGGTTCAACTACAGTTAAAAGCAAACTGATTCAATTCTTTCAATAATTGGAAGCATTTCTAATATTTTTTTACTGTTTTTCTTTAATTGTAAGTAGTGCCAAATCAATTTAATCGCCCCCTTATGCCTCCAAGAAGGGGTCTAAGAATCTAGTATTTAGCAACAGCTGATGCTTTTTGTTTTCAGAATTTAAACAATAATACAACAGGCCACAAATAAACAACAAAATTTGGTGTGACTTGCTGTTAAGTCTTGGAGTTGAGTGGTTGAGTGCAAAGAAACCTTAAGTGTTCCACTTATAGCTTAGTTTTTGATCCCTTAATGGATGCCTTAGGTTTAATGCATCAAGATTGCAGATGAATCACCAGATTCTTGTACTTTTTTTGTTTTTCAAAGGCAATTTTTTTTTTGTTTCCACAGACTGAGAAGGCTTATCAGAAGCAGGCTCCAATCTTCCAGAACCAAAAACGCGTCTTGGGTCAAGCAACCAAGAAGAAGGATGTTCGCTTTGTCAAAGGTGTTGGCTTAGGTTTCAAGACCCCAAGAGATGTAAGTTTGAATGAAGTTGTGTTCAGATGGAGAATTCCGTTCATTGCTCATGATTTCATCTGTGAGTTTCTTCATTGCTCACAAAAAAAACATTAAGTCGAGACCAAGTTCTTAAAAAACACAGCTAATGTATCAGAAGCTTTAACTTGACCTTGAAGGCAGAGCATAACTCACATTTTATTTGTATTGAGTCAATTTTTTATTCAAACTTAGTTTACAAACTAATGAGTCTAGAAAAACTCATTTAAGACTGAATGTAAATTGTTACAAAAAAACATAGGTACTGTATTGTTGGTATACAGTTCTAACACCTTTTTAATACACAGTCACCATAACATGATCTATTTAATAACATCTTTGCCACATTCATTTTGCTTGACCTAAACAACATAGAGGAGCCTTCTTTATATCCGAACCTTTATTTCAGGCTAAATTACTTTTCTTCCAATCAGCTATTAGATCACATAATTCTTTTCACAACTGATGATTCTCAGGATTCAATATCAAAAGTTTGGCCATTGGCCAATCAAGCTAGTATTGAATGCTTGGATGAGCTACTTTCATTGTTCAAGCTTATTTCCATTAAACTTGGTACTTATGAAAAATCTGTGTTTTAACTAGACTGTAATAATCCGTTCATTGATGAGTTGCATCAATCAGTCGACCAACTTTCAAGAAGTTGCTAGCCCATGCTGCATGCAATTCATGTTATTTAAATGTCCAGAAAAGACTTGGATAAAAAATCCAAGTCTAGAAAACAAGTAAAGACTCTTAATAAAAACTGGTTAAAAACCATTCATTGCTGGCTTTTAATGTAATCACAATGTTTTTTTGTAGCACATGTATTACGAGATAAAACTTCATTTTAAATAAAAAAATTGGTAAATAAATCAAACAGTGACACTGACTAAGTGAGAAAAGGTGCATTGGGCCGTTTTGTCCCTGAGTTTTGAAGTTGACATGTAAAAAACTAGTCAAAAGGCTGTAACTCCTACAAGCATTGCACCCTCAAATTCACATTTGTGGACTTGCTTATTAGAGTCTTACTTGAATAGTTGACCTGCTTCTAATAAGACTTTCACTTAAGCAGCAGTTGTCAAGTCATTGTTAGTTTTAGTGCAGGCCAGCAAGATAGTTTCTTAAATTATTTTTAGGTTATTAAGGTTCCCATTTTTTTTCTTTGTAGGCCATCGAAGCTACGTATATTGACAAGAAGTGCCCATTCACCGGCAATGTCAGTATTCGAGGAAGGATTCTGACGGGCATTGTAGCAAGTATGAAGATGAAGCGAACCATTATCATCAGGAGAGATTACTTGCATTACATCAAGAAGTATAACAGATTTGAAAAGCGACATAAAAACTTGGCCTGCCATTGTTCTCCGTGTTTCAGGTCAGACTAATAGATTTTTTAATTTCTTAACTTGTCAGAGATGGAGATACTGATAATATGATAAATGTTTCGAGTTGACTATAATATGTGATTGCTAGAAGACTATCTTGATACTGCAGTAGTAAGTAAGTACTGTCATGTCACAATACCTGGGATTGCAAAGGAACAGAATTGCAGGTAGTAAAATGAAAACTATAAAGATGATAAGAAATCTTTGACATCTTAAAGTGAATTTGCAACATGTAAAGATACAAGTTTTTGTTTGCACCAAAATAAGCGGGAAATGGCATTGGCAATATTTCCATTAGTGGGGAATATGAATAATATGTTACTGGTATCCTGGATATAGTCTGGTATGAAATCTATGAGTGGCATATTTCACAGTAAAACAGTCATATATATATAATAAATACAGTTTAAGTTTTAGGGTGTTGAAGTTACAATGGGTGGCTCTATTTTGCAGAAAGGGCTAGCTCTCCAAGCATAGGTGGCTGAGATTTGAAATATCAACTACTTTTTTGTGATACTTAATCTAGTCATTTTAAGTACAAAACAACTTGGCGGTATCTAACATTTGTTTTCTTGATTTAACAAATGCATACAACTGCTCATTTGAATTGTTTGTTATTTTTTTATTACTCATGCAGGGATATAGCTCTTGGAGACCTGGTGACAGTTGGTCAGTGCCGCCCTCTCAGCAAAACAGTCAGGTTCAATGTCCTGAAAGTTAGCAAAGGCAAAGGCAGCAAAGACAAGAAGTCTTTTGAAAAATTCTAAGTTCAGATATGCATTAAAGCTGTTCACAATTTGGATTGACTGGTGTCCTTGGTTTTGTAGATAATTTAGTTTGGGGGAGGAAAGGCTACTAGATTCTATACAGTGTTCAGTTACCATATTGGAACCATTATTTTGAAAGCAAATCGAAGCTTTCGACGCCATCATGGCGTCTTCATCAGCTACTAGGTAACCAAGCCCTCTCG
>JAOBAT010118145.1:0-13785 GCA_026413305.1 Hydrozoanthus tunicans
TTTCTGCTTGCTACGTTTTGTACCGACTCATTTAGATTAATTACTGTAGTTACTGGCTACCTGACTCGTTTAGCCCTCATGGTTATTTCAGGTAATCGACACACTAATGTATCTTCCTTATGTGTTATGTGAATTTGAATTGAATTGAATAAAGTCTCTTGGAATAAGTTCTTATTCTTGATAAAATGCATAGTTTAGTTATTAATTAATGAATCTTATTAGCAATGATGCCCTATTATGTATTCCACATTTCTGTACCTTAATGTAACATTACTTATTGTGATCTTATCTTGTATTACTGTCCTTATTATATCAATAAAAAAAAATTTAAAAAAATAGATCAACTAAGCCTAGCCCAGAAATGTGTTTCGTCACTGAAACAGGAACAACACTTGAGCAACCAACCTAACTTAGTAGCATGATTAATCCCAACAGAACATGGCCATACTCTTTTTTTGGTTTAGTGTGTTGTAAACATTTTAGTCACTCCTTTTTTTCTTTTTATGAAAAGCAAAAAGTTATACAGTGGATCTGCAGACTGTACTATCAACGTAAGTTACCTGACTTTATTGATGGGTGTGTTTAGATATTTGCCGAGGTAAAGGTTTGATTGTGCTAGGCATCCAGTGTAAATTCGAGTGTAATGTTTCTGTGCGAGATGTAATTTAGGCAGCCTTATGTGGAGTGTTAAGTATCCTTTGTAAAATAAAGTATAAAGCAATTACGTGAGATGTGTAGTGTAAGATTTGGTATCATAAGATTGTGTGAAGTGTTGAGTGTAAGATTTAGATTAAAATGACAAGTATTTGAAAATACAAAAGGATTTTCATCTGAAATGTTGAGAAGAGTCTTTACAATGACGACATGAAGAAGAATGCTTACATGACAGAGTGAGCAACCGCCATAATCAAATCACCTTTCTGCCAGCAATCACCCTACAACTACACTCCAACAAAACTCTTAAAACCCATTATGAATACAATACTGGAAACATCAGCACCTTAAGACTTCAGAGTCAGTTCTTAAGTTGGTAAAAAAGCAACTCTTGGAAATTGTTATAGATTTGCTTTTTCCTTTGCTAATGATTTATCTCAATATTGTCTTTCTAGGTGTGGAGTATCGAAACTTTAGAACGCCTGGAAACTCTCCATGGCCACGAGAATCCAATTTGCACACTGGTCACAAAGCACAACATGCTTTTTAGTGGATCACTCAAGAAAGTTAAAGTGTGGAATATTAACACCGGCGAGGAGATCAAAGAACTGACTGGTTTGAACCACTGGGTGCGGGCTTTAGTGGCTTCTGATACATTCCTGTATAGTGGCTCGTATCAGACTATCAAGGTTTGTAACATTATACTAGGTCTGGTTCACTGCTGCTAACGCAAGGCATAAAAGAGTGTGTGGCTTATCTACACCCACATCATCGAGGGAATGTTGTAGGGCACCTTTCCTAGTAGTATTTGCTGGTCTTCTTTGGTAGGGTACCATCAACCTGTAGTGCTTCTTGCTACAACTCTGATTTGGCTTCCTGATACCCTGTGTTACAGTAGTTCTTGTAGCCTGCATTGCAGTCCTTTTGTGTCCTACTTTCAGTTTTGGATGTGCAGCCTGCATTAAATTCTTTTTGTAACCTGCATTACAGTGGTTGTGTGGCAAACGTTTTTGACTAAATATCAGCTGTAGCAGATGGATCTAGAAATTAACCATCTGGTTCAGACACTGATGACCCGTTGCCTTGAACCTTGCTAATTGCTTTCATTAACTTGGTTAAGAAGGCGACAACAATTATGGTGACCTTTAAGAACAAATGTAGCTGTTTTGATATTTCCAGTTTTGTCTTTCTTGTGTTTACTGATTTAAGACTCCTCTCTCTCTTGTCTATCAAGCTTTGGGACCTTGATACCCTGGAGTGTGTTCGAGTGCTCCAGACCTCCGGTGGAAGTGTGTACTCCTTGGCGGTGACAAAAGAACATATCATTTGTGGAACGTACGAGAACTGTATTCAGGTGAGTACATTGCGTATTCCAAGTGGTTTGGTTTTTAGTCTTCTTGCCCTTTTGTTTTATTATTAAACTATAAGTATAGTTTCACTTTCTTTTTAAACATTTTTTAGGAATGGTGTTTCCAAGTTTTGTTTTATAAATAATTATACTGCAAGAATAGTATAAGTTATTGCAAGTTTTGTTTTACCTCACATTGATTTCAGCTCCCATATAATTTTTACTGGTTCTTTTATAGAATACATTAGGAGTATAGTGTTTGCGCTAGCACTATAGTTTGTAAGTAACTTCTGTCTTATTATTATACTAAATAAGTTGATGAGCTTTGTTTTATTGTTGTGTTAGAAAAAAAGTCATATAATTGAGTTTTGTTCTATATAAATGAGATTTATTAACCCATTTAAATTTTGTTTCAATAACTATTAAAGAACATTTTGTACCTTTGTTCATGTAAAAGTCCTCTGCATCTTCAGGTGTGGGACATCAACACACATAAACATTTGGAAACACTCAATGGTAGGTACAAGCGCCTAAAGAAGACTTTCCTTTTTGTGTGTCGTAGTACCTGAGATATTTGCATAGATACCGATGATTTTACTCACTTTTTAACCTTTTGATATGGTTTTCGTCATGATTTAGGGCATGTTGGAACTGTTTATGCCCTGACTGTGCTCAGTGCGCCGGGACAAACCCGATTGTTCAGTGCATCGTACGATCGTTCACTAAGGGTATGTGATCAAGCTAATTACGATAATTGACAACAAAGACGAGCAATCTTGAGAGTGTCTCGTGTCGCACTGTCTTGTAAGAAACTCTCAAAGTTCTTCTTCATGTTTTGTAAATCTGCGCAGTCCTTCGTAAATGTGATTCTAGACATAGAATCTGGAATGTTTCACATGTTGTGGTGTCTTGTGTGAAACAATCAAAGTTCTTCGTAAATATGATTCTAGATGTGGAATATGGAATGTTTCACATGTTGTGATGTCTTGTGTAAAATAATCAAAAGTCGTAAATGTGATTCTATATAAACCTCGTACCCAGGCTTATTTTGCCTTTCACGAGAGTGAAACGAGCCTGGGTACGAGGTTGATTCTATATGTGGAATCTGGAGAGTTTGACATGTTGTGATGTCTTGTGTGAAATAATCAAAGTTCGTAAGTGTGATTCTAGATACTGAATCTGGAATATTTCACATGTTCTGATGTCTTGTGTGAAATAATCAAAGTTCGTAAGTGTGATTCTAGATACTGAATCTGGAATGTTTCACATATTCTGATGTCTTGTGTGAAATGATCAAAGTTCTTCGTAAAAGTGATTCTATATGTGGAATCTGGAACGTTTCACGTGTTGTGATGTAATGTGTGAAATGATCAAATTCCTTAAATGTGATTCTAGATGTGGAATCTGGAGAGTTTAACGTGTTGTGTTGTCATGTGTGAAATAATCAAAGTTCTTCGTAAATGTTATCGTAGATATGGAATCTGGAGAGTTTCACGTGTTATGGTGTCTTGTGTGAAATAATCAAAGTTTGTAAGTGTGATTCTAGATACCGAATCTGGAATTTTTCACATGTTGTGATGTCTTGTGTGAAATAATCGAAGTTCCTCGTAAATGTGATTCTAGATATGGAATCTGGAGAGTTTCACTTGTTGTGATGTCTTGTGTGAAATGATCAAAGTTCTTCGTGAATGTGATTCTAGATGTGGAATCTGGAGAGTTTCACGTGTTATGGTGTCTTGTGTGAAATAATCAAAGTTCGTAAGTGTGATTCTAGATACTGAATCTGGAATTTTTCACATGTTGTGATGTCTTGTGTGAAATGATCAAAATTCCTCGTAAATGTGATTCTAGATGTGGAATCTTGAGAGTTTCACATGCTGTGATGTCGTGTGAAATAATCGAAGTTCTTCGTAAATGTGATTCTAGATTTGGAATCTGGAGAGTTTCACATGTTGTGATATCATGTGTGAAACAATCCAAGTTCTTCGAAAATGTGATTCTAGATGTGGAATCTTGAGAGTTTCACATGTTGTGATGTCATGTGTGAAATGATCAAAGTTCTTCGTAAGTGTGATTCTAGATGGGGAATCTGGAGAGTTTCACTTGTTGTGATGTCTTGTGTAAAATGATCAAAGTTCTTCGTAAATATGATTCTAGATGTAGATTCTGGAGAGTTTCACATGCTGTGATGTCATGTGTGAAATGATCAAAGTTCTTCGTAAATATGACTCTAAATATGGAATACGACTGTGGATTGTGTTGTGATTTGTGTGAAATGATCAAAGTTCTTCGTACATGCTTTTTTAGCTGTCCGATGTAAAATGGTCAAGATTGTTCATAAATGCGATTGTAGTTGTGAAATTTGGAGTTTGACATGTTATGATGACTTGTGTGACATGATCAAAGTTCTTCGTACACACCTCTATAGCTCTTTAGTGTTAAATGATTAATCACAGTTCTTGATAAATTTGACCTGAAGAGTTTAAAACGTGTTGTAATGTCTGGTGTGAAACTATCAAAGTACCTTGTGACTCTAGGTGTGTGATTTCGAAGTTCTCGCGTGTAGTCTAATGAGATATGATCAAAGTTTTTCGTACATGTTTCTTTAGGTGTGGAATCTGGAGAGTTTCACGTGTGTGCAGACTCTATTACGTCATCAGGGAAGTGTGGCATGCCTCGCTGCTTCTCGAGGAAGAATTTTCTCAGGCGCTGTTGACAGTACAGTCAAGGTTTGAATGTTTTTTATTTGCAAAGTTAATCTTATAATGATTTAGCTTTGTCTTACTATGAAGTGAAAAATTTTATTACTTTAGTTGATAGTCACAGGCCTTGCTAAATGAGGTTTAGCAGTGGAAACGTTTTGTGAAAGCTTTTATTGTTCCTGAGATACTAACATTTAAAGTTTTTAACTGATGGTATCGCTAGTGGTTCCGATAAATTTACATTTTTTATTTACTGCAGCCAACCCATACCCAATGGTTCTATTTCAGGCAAAGTTGGGCTGATGATTTACCTCGAGGTAGATAGATCATCAGTCCAAGTTTGGCTCAAATTCACTCAAAGGTTATGGATTGGCAGAAATTTTAAAACAAATGCCAATTTGTCGGAACCACCCGTGACGTTGAAAACTTTAAATGTTACCATCTCAAGAACCATAAAAGAGTTTAACAAACTTTTTTCACCGCTATACCTCACTAAGCAAGGTATCGACGTAATAAAATTGTTCACTTCATATTATGCACTTTAAGAATAGTTTGACCCAAAAAAAACTGAATCTATAAACGATTTAAACTACCCCTTTTCTTTCACCCTTAAATGTTAACATTCGAGCAATTCATCAAGCTTTACATTTGTTTTTCTTGCAGGTTTGGCAATAAAGATTGACTGAAGCATCTGGTAGCCAATGGGTGTGAATTGGGGTGAAAGTCTGCTTTAAGTATCATCTGCTTAAGTCATGTCTTTCTCCTTTTGTTATCACCATAAGATCCACGCGGCGCCCTTTTTATCAGAATCAGCCGATCTTTGAACATTGTGTTTTATTTAAAACACCTCAAACTGCTACGCTAAAGCTTTCCACTGGCATTATGGAAATGATTACCGAAAACAATGGCTTCGAACGATTCCGAAGTCTACAGTTATCGAAAGTTAAACATGCAGGAAGAACCAGAAATCGGAGAGCTTATTATGCTCTCTCGAGAAAATAAATACGTTTTGCGTTGAAGAGAAAGCTAGATTTTAACCCTTAGCTACCAAGGGGGTCACAACATTGTTTTGGCTGGTATGCTTGTTTAGTTTGCAGTTTCTCAAGTGGAACCACTGCGTCACAGCTTACACCAAGGCTTTAAAATGAACGGTACAATCAGTTGCTTGAGTCATTTACGAGTGAAGACTTGTTTCCTGACGAGGACTTTGTGATATCGGCGACACGCTTTGTGACAAGGATTAAATTGCAAACTGTTAACTGACGTGACAAGCTTTAATCAACAGAAATTGATGGCATAGTAAAAACAAAGCTTTAACAGGAAAAAAAAACAGCTGTTTTAGAAAAGGAAAGAGTCTGATTATTACTGGTGACTTGTTGAATAGGATAATTCACATAATGTGAAGTTCTTTTAAAATGCCCAATTACGATTGGAATTTCTTTTCTCTTTGGAGTCAATATTCCTAGGGGAGGGAACGCCCCTACTTTTTGAGTAGGATGCTGTACATATGAAATTATTGAAAATATTGAAAGCCCAAAAACAGGTCCAATTGGGAAATCTTTGAGCAGGAAGTCCTTTTGCGTTGAACAATGTTCCTAGGGGAGGGAACGCCCCTAGGTTTTTCCTACTGCTTGGTGGGTATGTGTATATTTTGGAAACCAAACAGTTATACCTAGATTATTTAGGGGACAATTTTTGACAACTTATTTAGCAAACAAAGCAAAGCAGTTTAAGAAGATAGAGGAATTCAGGACTGGTTGTGCACTTGCAAGAGGTTAACAAATTGTTCATTTGTACTGTCCGTTTTTTAGTATGTTGGGTAACCAAAATTCTAGGTTCTCAAAGGCAAGTGCAGATAGTACAAGGAATGCGTTGTTCGAAAAATAATTGGAAAAAGTGTCGGAATTTGTGATGATTCCATGTATAAAATCTGAATAAACTATAATAATTGACTTGCAGTAATAATAATTGTTTATTACTTCTGAAAAGTATAATAATGCTCTCACTAAGGCAGCCACTTTTATGACGCTGAAATAGTGCAATGTGATTGGCTATTTTTTTTGGTTTGTTACTTTAAAATACTTTTCGCTGGATCACTTGAGATTTATTTCACCTACAGTCCAATATTTATGCAGGCAGATCGCATTACTACCCCCTTAAACATGAAAATCTATATTGGAATGTCTCCTTGTGGAACTACATCCCCCCTTAACCTGAATGAATAGATGCCTGTCGAGTTTATTGTTCTTAAGATATATATACACAAGAACTCATGCTCAGTTTGTACTAAATGGGGCATCAGGTCAGATCTGTTGTAAAGACACACTTTGTAACAACATGATTACTACTTATAACAAGTTTCTTAAAGCTTAATATTGCCTTACTGTTCTCTATAATTGTATGGTGCTCGACTTGAAAAAACTTGTGGGTATAAAATGCTTGCACAAAACAATACTAAGAAGTGAAAATATTTAAAGCAAAAATATTGTGCTCCCATATCAGGGGGAGGGGGGTTGAAAGGAGGATACAGAATCTGCCGATCTGCAAGATTTCAGTCCAAATCTATCGATTGGGCCATTGAGAGATCCCAAGTTTAGCTAGAATTAAGCAGCACAAGTTTTTTGCCAAAATACGAATCCATCAGATTTATTGGACATGCAGATCTAACGAAATTATTGTTGAAATCTGCAATCCAAATGAAATTTTTGGCCAAATTCGGCAACCCTTTCACCCCCCCCCTCCCCCCATCACGTCATATCTGAAACTTCTTTGAGTGTCAAAGAAGTCTCGAGTTATCTTATCTGAAGTCTACCATAATTTGTTTGCAGTTTGAGACATAGTCTTCTCTGTGTTATGTCTTGTAAGCGTTCAGAACGGAAAAGATTTTATATAAACATTGCGTCACCTGAATTCTGCCTGCATATATTGCCAATAGGCCCTTTGCAGTTAGTGGTTACAAAATGGTGTTCAGAAATAGAAAAAAAAACAAGGCAACATTTTTCAAAAGGCAAGGTTTCAAGTCTTGAAAAAATAACAGCAAATATAAATTATTGCTAATGAAATGCTGTGAAAAAGATACAGGAGAGCAAGGTAGCAAACCTTAGAAATATCTTGTTTTCTTTCAATCGAATTTGAAGTTTACTAATATCAACCGGCAATACCTTTTGTCATAGCTGACTCGCATAAGTATCCGCAATTGCATGACCAGCATATAAACCAAAGCTCTGCAAAAAGCCTATTTGAGGTGCGCACTTTTAAGAATACTATTTCTTCGATGAGCCCGCCTTGAGCCCCTGTTCAGCAGCATGTTGAGTCCCAGTCTCCCAGACATGGTTGAACCATGATCACAAGCCAGTTAGTGTATGGCCTAGGACCATCTCAAGGAACTGTCAGAAAAAAATTGCAAAGTACATTAATAACATAACTAAACAATTATTATTCAATATTATTAAATATCTGTTAGATCACTTGTAAAGGAAATACTTTGTTCTACTGATGACTACATATTACAACAGGCTCTCTCAAGCTAAGGGAGTTAATGCTGAAAAACATTTTTGAGACTTACGTATTGTTTAATTTGAAACTTCAACATCTCCCATTCCCCATATTCTGACTTAGTAGCAGATAACATATCAAAGTAAAATGCGACACAACTGATCTATCTAGCTAGTGTTACTGTTTTGGGTAGCGTGTCTGTTACCTGTTCATAATTGATGGTTACTTGTCCACTTTGTTGGTGGTCATGCTTTCTGAATGCATCAGTAAGTGACTTGAGCATTACACAACACTGAATAAAGTCGTCAAACTTCATGGTTCTAGAACTTCCTCGGTCAAACTTCTTTACACAAAGGTTGCAAAAACTTGTTGAGCTGGAAAGCAATTAATACAAAGCTGTTACTGAAATTAAAACTGATTGATAGCAGATATGAAAGTTAAGAAAATAAAATAACCAAGCCCCCAGTTAAAAAAACTGAAGGATAATGCTGATTGAAAACTGTAGTCTGTATTAATCTGCTGCACAGTTTAGATTTGGTTTCTTGATAAAAAAAAAAGTATTAAAGCAGATCAACTAGCTGACAAAGTAAATTAGGCTTGGCACTTAAGCTTTCCATGTAAACCCAAGACTTTCTGAGAAGTCGAGACGGCCTTTTTAAAATGCAAGCCCGGGACTTTTGAAAGCAAGCAAATGAATAATCTGAGACCGAGATAATGTACTAAACTTTTTACTATGAAAAATCAGAGACAAAGATATCTAGACACCATGACAAAACAAACTTAAAAGCAAAACAGAGATTCCTAGCTCTGCCAGAAATGCAGAGATAATGAGCCATGTTGTGAGAAAATCTGAGACTGCAAGAGGGACAAAATATGAGACCTCGAAACATTGAAAAAAACAATTAATGACAAGGTTCCAAGAACAAGTCGAAATGTTAAGGGACAATTCAACCCTCCCCACCTAAAAAAAAATCAATACTTACTGTCTACCGGGAAAAAAATATTCAACAGTATACATAAACAAGCAACATTCAAGCACTTACAGTCTGTATCCGAAAGAACTAAATGCTGTCATCAACTCATTGGCATCTATGGTACCAGATCTATCACGGTCGAAACTTTGAGAAAAAGACAAAGTTTAACAGAAATGAAAAATAAATAAGTGTGTGTTTGTTAACTACAGGTAGTATTTCCAAACATTAGACAGAAAAGCACAATAACTGCTTCTCAAAATAAGTGTATATAAACTTACAATCTGATACCTAATACCATCACTTGCACCTAAATCCCTTTATTTTAGTAAGGAAAGGGGTAACTATAATAAATTAAATTTTTATTTTCGAAACTTTAAAGTTTTAAATATACAGCATTTGTTAGACACGAAAAACTTTGCAGATTGTTTTCCAGCTTGTGTTGAAATTTTAGGTGGTTATTATAGCAAAGCAAAAAATTACACCACAGTACTAACTAGCAAAATAAATTCAAGACGTATGTTTACCAAACAGTTATACAATCAGCTCATTCTGATTCCAATAATCTTGAAATATGCTGGAGGGAAAACAAAAAAAATTACCAACCCTCTATCCTTGGAGGGGGGGGGGTACTCTGAGTCAAAAGGGTAGGGATGATCGACAGAATAGTCCTAAAAAAATACCCTAACAAATACCAAGGGATAAAAAATTTCCACCCCAAAAAAATACCTCTCGGTTTTAAAACTACCCTAAATTTTTCGCTGGGTAGCTTGCAGGTCTGTGCTAAGTCCTCTCGTGATGTCATGAACATGTGATACAGTTAATATTAAAAGGCGTTAGAGCGTTCGCCAAAGGATGTCTTTTAAAACTTTTTAATAGTACACACGTTTCCTAAAACGTGAGACTGCAAGCAGTCCAATAGCTCGGCATTTTTAGACCCTAAAAAATACCAGGCTCTTGGTTTAACACTAGATTTCTTTTTATAACCCCTAAAAAATACCGGACTGGCAGTTTTTACCACTAAAACATATGACAGTCATACCTACCATCCCAATATAGGGAGTTCCCCCCCTCCCCGGGCCCTCTATTTTATACTTTATGAGAATCCCTTTACATCGTGTGTAAAAACCCTACTATCTCAAAATTTACCTGTCAAAACATTGCTTCCACTGTTGAATATATTGCCACAAAGCACTAAACTCATAAATGTCAATTGTTCCAGACCTGCCAAAGAGGAATTAATAATGCTATTGTCAGTGTGGAATACTGTATGATTTTACTCTTTATTTATAACTAAAGCATCTTACTTCTGACAAAATTTCTGTCTTAAAAAGTGTTGGACTTGGATCATTCACTGTATAGTCAGAATTAAATTTACTGTTAGTAATACACTCTCATCTGTTAAAAGAGTCACTTTTATGTGCATCTATCTCAACAAGTCCTCGAATCCTGGATACCGGACCAGTAGTTACACACGTTCAGACAATGATCGTTTTTTTAGAAAAGCTTTTAAGGGCAGATAGTATTGGACAGAACAAAAATGGTTGAGCATAAATATCTCAATTATTTTAAATTTGTTTAATATCACAAAAATACTCTGATTCACCTTACCCATCCTTATCAAACATTCCAATCATTAGCCGGCATGTTTCAGGATTAAAGTGTGACCAGTTATTGTTCACCAGTGCTGACTGTAGCTCTGTCGCTGTAATTTTACCAGATCTGTCTTGATCAACTGCCTGTACAAGAAGACAATAATTAATTAACAAAGCTGAAATTACCCTTGTCTGCTCTTTTTTTAAACAAAATATAGTAAATCATGTTGTTCTCCACAGAATGGCATAAATATACATCTTACAAGATTTTATTACATTGCAAGTCAAACTTCTAGGGCCAATAACCAAATTCTGCGCATTGATTGGCTGAAAGTGGGTCCAATAAGTTATTGGACCGATTTCTCTTGAACACGAGAGTGCAGAGATAGTCGCTTGTTCTCTTTTACTGATCTAAAACTGATGCCATGTAATAAATATCTTATTAACCTTGTTTTCTCGGTCTGTCCGGGAAAAATTCTTACCCTTAGTCGTTCGCACAGACCTCACACTTGGTTACTAAGATACTTGTAAAAACATTGTTACAGTATTAGCCTTGTCTGAAGTAGTATTAGTGTTATATGGGGTTTGCAAAGGACAACTAATATATGAGATTCTAGAAAATTCATGCATGCCACTAATCTACTGTATTGAAACAACAAAATAAAAGAACAAAATGCTAAATCAGATGGTCAAACCTGGTATGGTATTAACTCATTTTTTAAAACAAAACTAGACGCCTGTAATGGCATTTTAAAATCAGGCTTCGCTAAAGCTTGGAACCTCAGAAATGTATACTATCTATAAATGCATGTTTTAACTTTATCATGGTTTGAAGTGGAATTTGGAATTGCTAAATATTCATTCAACTTCAAGTTCACACTCAAAATTCTTTAAACAAAATTCCAAGTGAGTGTTCCTAGCTGTGAAAGTACATGTGGACTACAGTTCATTTGTTTGAACAGGTCTGTTCTGTTGTTTTCAGTCTTGAAACATTTGCATATGGCGCACCGCTGACCGACCCGCAGGCTTACACGTTTGTCAACACGTCGATAGACTCATAGATTGATAGATAGGCTTCATAGACATAGACTCAGCCTACCACAGGTAGCCCAAGTAATAATATAAATTATTTTATAACTGATTTCTAACTCACATGATGTTCTTCAATACATTTTCAGAAGATGATCCATCCTATTACTATTCCTGACAAACTTCAGTCATTATATTAAATAATCAATAGTCCAGACCTAATTCATAAATTGCAGCAATTTTAAAACTCTTTTGTCTGCATTCAGCCTTGTTTTGGACAACAAATTCTTTTAAAAGTTTAACTCAAGAATGAGGCTAGTACATGTACAGCTAACTGAATGGAGGCAAAAGAAAATGAAAATTGCCACCATTTATGAACAAGGTCTAACTTCAGTTAACTTACTTGGAACCACTGCCATAGGGAGGGATCAACACCTGGTGGAGGCCCTTGAGGAGCACCCCACCCCCCAGGGGGATACTGAGAATGGGGTGGAGGGGCACCATATGGTCCTGGTTGTCCATATTGACCACCCTGCTGATTGTATCAAACCGGATAAAATAGAATGGCAGAACTGCCTTTATTAACAGTTGAAGGAACAATAATAATCTAATAATATTACTGAGAAAATACAAGCTGTTAGTGTCATAATATATTTTAGTAATTAGTCCTTAAGTTCAAAAGAGTTTCTGTACAATTTATGACACCTTGCCATTGTCCCCTAAAAGATGAAATTCGGCTACTGATTAAATAAGGGGAAAAAAAACAAATCCCAAATGCTTTGGATATTCAAGTGAGACTATAAACTTGATTATGCTCAAACAATGGAGTTCTGAATGCATTAAGTGATGCCACATACAATGACTTAACTAAAGGCCATGTACATTAGCAAAGGTTTAATTTCAAAATTTTAACCCTTTCTGCACCAAAGACGTATATGAACGTCATATTTGTTGCCACTCTACAACATCATACATCCTCAAACAAACTGCTAAAAGCCTGGTTGTCCACAATGTCTTGAACAAAACATCCCTGGATATGAGAAAGGTCTGGCACTACTTTAAATAAGAACAATTAGACAAGTGACAAAAAACTATGTTTACAACAGTTATTACTCAAAAAAATAATGCTTTTTTCCCAGTCACTTAATAATTTCATAAAAAAAAAATCCATTATGGCTGCCAGTTGGTGTTGATTTTTGTGTTTTGGCCTCTGTGTCAAATATCAAATGTCAGATTGTGTCAAATATCCCAAGATGATCATCATAAATATTGAGGTACCTTGTTAAATTTTATTAAGACTCTGTCGGACATAGATTTATTGTAAGTTTGGGTGGGCTGAGGAACAACATTCAAAACTTTCAATGTTATATATCAGGCCACTTGAAAAAATATAATCATACCGATTCTTGGCCTTGCATTGACTTTTTTAATGTTTTAAATTAAAAAAATGTGTTCAACAAAAAAGTTGGGGAATTATTTCCCTCTTCCGAATGGTGGGACATGGTGAGAAACAGTTTGGCTGGTAGCATGTTGTACCGCCTGAGTCCCAGTATGTGTTGCCCGGGAGGGAGAGGGGGGGGGGGTACTCCCTATACTGGGATGGTAGGTATGACCGTCATATTTTTTAGGGGTTAAAATTGCCAGCCCGGTATTTTTTAGGGGTTGTAAAAACAAACCTATAGCCTGGTATTTTTTTAGGGTTTAAAAACGCAAAGCTATTGGACTGCTTGCAGTTCTGTGTTTTAGCAAACGTGGATAGTGATAAGAAGTCCTTTGGCGAATGTTCTACTACATGCATGCCTTTATTTACTGCATATCACGTTCAGAACAATAGGAGGGAAATTAGCACCAACCCACTAGCTACCAAGGGGAAAATTTCAGTTTTCAATTGGTATTTTTTAGGGTAGTTTTAAAACCGAAGGTATTTTTTAGGGTAGAAAATTTTTATTCCTAGATATTTTTTAGGGTATTTTGGGGACTTTTTCATTGAT
>JAOBAT010118156.1:0-13784 GCA_026413305.1 Hydrozoanthus tunicans
TCGCGATCGCATAGCTATGGTCACGGAGCGGAAGAAAGTATATATTTTCCGTACATTTTCTATGTTTCAAAAAAATAAAAGAGAAGTAAATGCGGCAAATACTTTGAAATACGGGCACTGATGAGAAAGCTAGAATTTTTTTTATTTGGCCTTAGGTAATTTTGTCAAAGGAATAGGTCCCACTCAGCAAACCGTGACTTAATCTCTGAGTCTACGTCATTATTTGACCTCTCGGTCACAGCCCTTATCTGTAAAAGGCTCTGCCCTTTAGCTGTCTTTAAACTCATGAAATTAATGACATTAACCTTAGCGTCATACACAAAAAATATTGTTTTTGTGCTTTGATTTCCTACCGAAATTTCCGTTTCGAACTCGCCTTTCATTTTAAGCGGTTCACTTTGATCAAAAGCAAATAACTTTCTAGTTGGCAAATAAAGAACAACACGGTCCTTTACCTTTTGGTACACCTGGTATGTAACAATATTTTCCATTGCTCCTGAATCAATAATAAAAGAAGTAACTTTACCCGCTAATGTTGCCTCGCATTTAGGCGACTCGCCTACGACATTCCTGACCCTTGACTCAACGAAAAACAGATGTTTTACGCTTGAGACCTGACTAAAACTATTGCTGGATGTGTCTTTTACTTCGTCAGCAATGTGGTTAACCCCTCTTCGCTTGTTCTTGCTTTGTCTCTTTTCGGAACGTCCACGGCCTCGTGTCTGTTTCTGCTTGGAACTCAACTTACAGAACTTGGCCCTCGCAAAATGTCGTTTTTGTCCACACGCATCGCAGGTTTTATCAAAGGCCTTGCACTATGCTTTGTCATCAGATCGATGGCAACGGAAACATTCAACCGCACCGTGAATTTGTGAAGTATCTGTGGCCAGGTTCTTGCTTCCCGTCAAGAAGAATTTCGGCGTCAGCAATTTTCACTGCCTCGCTCAATGTTAAGAATAAGGAGAACTACAACTACAAGAGAGCGGAGATAGAAAGAGCAGACAGAGAGAGCAGAGGAGAAAGCCACAGAGTTCAGCTCATTCTACACTACAAGCTCCAACCAAACAAGAAGCTTTAATTGAAGACTTGACGATTTGCCAACCATGAGTGAAACACGTTCACTTTTCATTGTGCGTTGTTTATTTTGGTTGATATTCTGTGTGCAGCAATGTGTATTCTCATTGCCAATGCCTTCAAACAGTAACCTTGATCTTTACCGTCTTTTATCGTCTGGAATCCAAAGGTATCCCGGGAAACGTAAGTGTATAAACCATACAAGATCGTTTTTTTTGTGTTGATGTTCGGCGTTCTAATACACGTTTTTTTTATATCAACATCATCATATAATCATCAATAACTAGTTGCAGGTTCAAATTTAATATGAACACTGTCAATAATTATTCAATAACTTCATCGAAAATAGCGAGATTATTCAATCAAGTTGTCAAAAGAAATTATATCTGAACAGGAACAACTTTCAAAACAAAACAATAACATGCGATGACTTTTGTTCGGCATAATGCCTTCAGATTAACTCGCAAGTCCACATTATTTACTTACAATTTTGCTATCATTGTTTACGAAATTGTGTTAAATGTTATTTTTCAAAAACCATATGTGACGGGCGGGAAAATTGCAGGGATAAACTTGACAATTCCAACCCGGTCTGAACGGCGTTAGCGGGACGCCAAAAACCAAACCCGAAACGATGGGCGATCGTTAGGGATGTAAGGAGAAGTAGCTCTTGTAAAAGGGAACTGGATTTATTGTAACCCTAAATCATACAGAAGTAATTCTAACAGCATGTACAAGGATCTAGGATTAAGAAAAAAAAACGAATTCAAAAAAGGTAACAGAACCTACTCTGAAATGTAGTAAAATGAAGCAACACTACACAGACGGGAACCAACATACTAACCGAACAGTAGCATTCCAAGCAGAGGGACATCCTCTGAGAGCTATGCCCTCTGGGGAGCAAAACCCCAACTCACTCCACTGATTTACAGAAAGTGTCCTACATTTATACTGCAGCTAAGATGCTATAGTGTGTGACCCTAAACAAAGTCGTCTTGTTCATGACAGGAAAAACGTAATGGATGTAACACATTCCGACCAAGCCTACCAATTTCTTGTTAATTACTAAACAAACAGATTAGATAAAGTAATGTGAAAGAGGTACTCGAAATCTGCAAAAGTACAAAAGCCGATACTAGCTTTTAAAAATCTAGAGGCGGTTAACAAAACTTTTATTCGATTCAACCATGAATTAAATTTAAATAAAAACCAGGAATGAATCCAGTAGTGTGTTCATCTGATGTAGACAGGAAATAATAAAGGAATTAATCTTTCTGATAAAACATGAAAGGAAACCAAACCCTAATTCCTTAGCATAGTGAAAGTGAGTAATAAAAATAAACTTAGTTTCACGTGACTGAACGATGGAACAACTCATTGTAACCAGGAAAGGTCAAGAATGTCAAATCTGTAACCGAACACTAACAAGCCGCTAACGGCATGTTGTGTGAAAACAAACACGAGCGTAATTAAAATCTAACTCACATGCAACAGAATAAAACTAAATCATACTCAAGTCTTTTAAATATCCAGTTAAGAACTCTTCTGAATTAATTCTAAATCTGTTACAAAGTGACCTGGTCACACTATTAACGTCCTTATCCGAGAAGAGGCGAAGGTCTAACCGTTTACAGACTTTAGAGCAAAGGTAGCACCTCTCCTCAGTTGTTTAAAGACCCTGAGCGAAAGTCTGGCACAGGGAGTCGAACCCGTCTAAGTTTAGCTTAAATTCGTCCAAAGGTTATGGATTGGCAGCAAAAAATGCAAATTTGCCTGTCACACCTGTGACATCATGAGTTTTAACCATTAAAAATATTAATACACCAAGTTCAGTTCATTCTACACTGCAAGCTCCAACCAAACAAGAAGCTTAATTGAAGACTTGACGATTTGCCAACCATGAGTAAATTTGGCCAAGGCTCATTGTTCTTAATTTTTTGGCGACTTGAGCCTCAAGTTGTTTTTATTTTTTATTTGTGGTTTAAATCGTATAACAACTAAGCCAAACGGTTGTTGAAATACGTCATGAATGTATTGGAAAACGAATTGCAAGGAACTAACATCAGGTCAAAAATGTACGTGTATAGCATATAATTTGAAGCAATGACTGATCAAAGGAGAAAATTTGCGAACCATCTTCTTATTCATTTTGTTTTATTAAGTTAAAAATCGAAGCTCAGCCAAAGTTAAAAATTAACTATCGAGCCCGAGCCTCGGCTTGTTCTTAAACTGTTCTTAAATTCTGGCCACACTGAGCTTCGTTCTTGCAAAGTTGTTCTTATAAAAAAATTGCGTGTATAAAATGTTATCAATTAAAACAATCGAGAAGCTAGAAATAATGACAACTACGTTACAAATATCATTTGGAATTGAACTTTTATGGGAAATCTGTTTCTTAATGTTTCTCCTTGTGTCTCGTATGGACTAAAAAAGCATCTGTCTCTTTACGGTGTTGAAAAGACTCCCTTAAAACTGTTTGTTGATACTTTGTCGTTTTAAAAATAGACTTAGTGTGCAAAACAACAAACAAATTTGCTTGATTAAGTTCTTGAGTTTTATCTTATCTCTGCTGTCCACCTTTGATGCACTCGATGAAACTTTTGACGCATTATAAAAATTAAAAAGTTCCAAAGACAGATAATTACACTTACAATTGGTCAAGAACAGCTCACTGAAAGTTTCGGCTCACTCAGAACATTTTTACGTGGTAGTAAATATCGCACGTATGTAGTAAATTTTCATTTATTCACTTTCAAACCGCGATAATTGACACAAAATATATCAGGTAAGCCCACGGGGCAAAGTAAAATTAAAGATTAGAATTAATGCTTGATTGAAAACTTTTTCTCAATTGAGCGAGTCGCGACACACGACTGAACTAAATCTTAACCGAGCACGACTGAACTATATATCTTACCGAGAAATATGGCATATTTTACATGATGAAAGGTAATACTCTTCAATGGATGATTTCGAGTCGGCCTACTCGCGTCAATACTGCTTTTGTGCTTTGATTTCCTACAGAAAATTTCCGTTTTGAACTCGGATGTGTTGCGCTAGAGTCCTGACTAAAACTATTACTGGATGTGTCTTTTACTTCGTCAGCAATGTGGTTAACCCCTCTTCGCTTGTTCTTGCTTTGTCGCTTTTCGGAACGTCCACGGCCTCGTGTCTGTTTCTGCTTGGAACTCAACTTACAGAACTTGGCCCTCGCAAAATGTCGTTTTTGTCCACACGCATCGCAGGTTTTATCAAAGGCCTTGCACTTTGCCTTATCATCAGATCGATGGCCTTTCCTACCGCAACGGAAACATTCAACCGTACCGTGAATTTGTGAAACACCTGTGGCCAGGTTCATGGGAACCGCCTCAACAGCCTCGTGCTTCCGGTCAAGAAGAATTTCGGCGTTAGCAATTTTCACTGCCTCGCTCAATGTCAATGTTCCTTCTTTCTGAATAAGTTTCTTTGCTATTCCGGGGTGGTTGATTCCGGAAATAAACTGTTCAACCAAGTTTTCGTCCAATACATCTCCCGAAAACTCGCAGTTTCTGACCGCATTCCTGAGCCGCACTTCCAATTGCGCCACGCTTTCTCCTTCGCTTCGCTTCACTTCACGAAACTTCGCCCTTTCCATTCGGCATTTCTTAATGCACCCATAGTGCTTACGGAGCACCTCTGTCAATGCCTTAAAGATTTTGGTCTTGGGTACGGCCGGAGCTACCAGATCTCGCAGCGTCTGATACTGTTCTGCAGTCAACCCGCACAAAAGGAGAACAACTTTCTTTGTGTCACTGGCACTCACGAGGTCGACATAACAATCCAACCGTTCCAGGTAGCTGTTTATGTCCTTGCCTGGAGAAAATGAAGGAACCGGAACACTCAGTGAGCCATTCGGCCTTGTTTCTTGGCAATCCACAGGCAGCCCAAGCTAAAGATGCGACTTAACAATCAAAATCGAAGTCGATCGAAGTATATCATTGATATGAATAAAGACTTTGTATGGGTCAATGAAATTTTTCCTATAATAGCACAAATAAAGTGCACATACCTTCATAACAAGTTGTTGTTGTCTTCTGTGTCCACTTTGAGTGGGATTGGAGGGGGTTTTAGGGCGAGAAACGGGTGAAGGAAAATTCGGAAGAAGCGAGAGGGAAGAGGAAGAGACAAGGTAGGAGTCTTCGTCACTCAGATCGCATACCGACCTCCACAAAATCCTCTCCCAGCTTGACGGTTCGCAATCGATCGCCACGAAAAGCACATATATGTTACTCTAGCGTAACACATCCGAGTTCATTACATATTAAATTCTCCATCACATACTGCATTTCCAGCGGTTCCTTTGCCCGTTTAATCCTTCGAAATCGTGATTTCGTTGCACTATATTCCTATCCCAGAGCTTTGTGATCTCGATCTCGACGACCGTTATCGGGGCGTCGAAGGATCAGATGACGTCTTCGCTCTGATTGGTCAAATAGAATGGATGCATGCCGTTCCGACCGGGGTGCAAAAAAAGCGAGCATGTTTCGTTCCTGCAGTTTAGCCCTGCCTTTCTCAAAGTCGATGACATGAGATATTTTTAAAGTTCGAAAACTTTTTAGGGTTGTTTTTTATATATCCCAACGAACATCCCTATCCTTCTAACCCGAAGCGGCTGTTCAAGTTTAAAGAAAACATAGTCACGGAATTCTGGAATGGCAGCAGATTTCAAAAAATGCAAATTTCCCTGTCACACTTGTGACGTCATCAGTTTTAAACATTTTAGAAATGTTAATAATTCGAGAACCACAGATTTATATTTGACAAAATTTTTTCACCACTAGTCCGCTGTAAAGGAAGTGGCAGCCGAACATTCCGTATGAATAATGAACTTTGATTATCTTTGTGGATTTTAATGTAATTTGAAAGGTTTCAATTGTTAGTTTTGCCAAGAACGTGATTCCCGGTAGAATAGGAATGCACCGCACCTACGTCCCAGCACAGAATATAACCTGTGTTCAGTTAGCTTTTAGTTAGTTCTAGTGGTGTTATCGCAGAGAAAAGTTCTCAAAGTTTAAGTTGGCACCTAAACTTATCTTTCGACCAAGCAGGGACCGATATGTCAGTGTTAACCATTTTGCTGTTTAATAGTTTAAGTTAGTAAATTAGTTAAGTTAGTTGACTTTTGATCGTGTTTTTACACGTGGAAAGATATCTTGTCAATTTCAATCGTGCATGTTTCATGTTTTTTTATTATTTTAAATTGACTCAGTATATACGATTTGCTAAAAGTGTAATTTTTGATCTTGTATTGTAGTAGTTTTCAAATAGCTTTTGGTATAGAATAGTTTTTGATCTACATTACGGTATTAAGCCTTATTACATGCTTGATCTAGTTTTGTAGTTTATTAATTAGAATGGTAGAACACTTTGCGTATTATGCCTATTTTAGCTTATTAGTAAGACAGTTTTGTTTTCGTTTTCATTTCAGTTTACGATATTCGATATTACAGATATTTACGACTTTCGTCGGTATTTACAAGTTGTTCATATTTGCGATATTTGTTTCGATATATCCGTAAAGTAGTCCCTAATAAAGAACACTGGCTTGTTTTTAGCAAGTTCTATCCATGAGGCAAAACAATTTTACATTTCGTTTGCACTTCAGTAAAGTCAAATTTGAGCGAGCAACTTCAAGGAGAAATCTGCCTCTCGATTAATTCAACGACTTCTTTTTCTGTAGTCATTTTGGCAATCCTTGAAAACAAGTCAATGTTGTAACAAAATTAATTAAACCAGTGTTTTTTTGAGAGCTAAAACAACGCTGTATAGCCAATTAGAACGTGGGTTAAATGCCTGCTTTATTTTCTAATGGTGTCGAAAGGTATCCCAGCAGAGTTTAGAAAAGTCTTCATCTCCCCTCACACCAACAAACCATCTTGATACACTACAATTCATCGACAGCTTCTTTAAAAGTATTTGATAATTTTTTCCGTTGCAGGTTCAGAGCTTCTAAAACATTCAACGTTCTGCTCAACCAAGGAGTCAATATCGTCTGCCCTAATAACGCACTTGCACCAGACGTAGATAGTGATCAGATGTACGAGAATATTTGGCTCGTGAGCAAAAGCGGCTTCGATGCGTGCACTGTAAAACCCTCAAATGCCTATCCGCTGTTTAACTGCTCTGATCCATCTAACTTCAGATTCATTACTCTACGGTTCCAAGAAATGTCTGTAACTGGGGGGCCTAAGTATAAACGAGGTCAAACCTATTATTTCATAGGTAGGTACATCTAAGTTGTACTCACTGTGTCGGCGGCGCAGTGGCCGAACAGTTAGCGTGTTTGACTCGTAATCCGAAGGTAGCAAGTTCAAGCTGTGGTCGGACCACTGTGTTGTGTCCTTGAACAAGACATCGGCTTTACCTAACTTTGTTCCAGTCGACTCAGCTGTATAAACGAATATCAATTCTGCTGGGAGCAAACCTGCGATAGATTAGTGTCCTGTCAGGGTCAAAGGCTCTCATGCGCTTAACACTACTGAAACCGGAGATGAACACCGGCCATATGAGCCACTCAAGTTCGAGAAAGGATTTAGCTCAGTAAGCTTACATATTGCACTGTACCACATAGTTAACAATTAGACTACGAAGTAGAGTTTTCTATGAGTTGATGGTCGACGAGGCGCTAGCCTACATATTAAAGGGGAACTGAACTTGAAAATCAACATTTTTTGAATGAAATCCTTTAAGTTGTTCAGAACATATCTAAATTTGTTTTTCTTGTGTCGCGCTGATTTTCCGAGGAATTCTAGTTTGGATGAGCGTGTTTCGGGTCGTTTGGGGTCATTGAGCGTGGGCGCTTAGCGACTTGTCAGCGGTAAACGAAGGCAACGTGTGACGTAGTTATGAAGAAGAATTTTTTCTGTCCGAGCCAATTCTTACCCGTATCTCATGTCATAGCTTCACTCTCTCTCCACTTAACCCCTATTTCTGAGCCGCTGGTACAATGCGGCAAGTAACATATTTCAACTCGAATTTCTCGAAAAGTCAGCGCGATATGAGTTTTTTAAAATATCATTTTGACACTCAGTTAAAGATTTTGTGTGACAAAAGTTGATTTTAGGGTTCAGTTCCCCTTTAAGCGTATAGCAACCTTTGAAAAATACAGCACAAAAAAGAGAAGCTTTAGAATACTTTAATAATAAATGCAGTAGTTATTAAATATACGTTAGTATTGTAAATACTGTTCAAGCGCGAACCCTTTGTTAGAATCATCGATTAATAAATGAAACTGTTAAGGGATGATTTGTGATTAAAACTTAAAACGTTTTCGACTAAAAAGTCATCATTAGGAGTATATACTAATTTACGCAGTAAGCATGGTTTGTAATTTATTGCGTTATAAGTTATAACTACAATATCAATAATAATAGTAATAATAATATTAATAATAATAATAATAATAACAATAATAATAACAGTACTAATAATATTGAGTTTCCACTAAAAACTCAAACAAAATGATTTACAAAAGTGGTTACAAGAAAATATTTACAAACATTACATGTTCCGTAGAGACTAGGTTAAACACTTTTCTGCGAACATGTTTGATGTTTTCATTGCTAATAAGAAGTAACTTCCTCTTTTTCTACGCAGCGACCTCGACGGGTTCAAAAACTTCCCTAGGCAACTCATACGGAGGAAACTGTTTGAGCAAGAACATGAAGATTGCATTCTATGTTTGTCTCGACAACAAAGGTACGAAATAACACCTCAGGGTTCACACAGAGAATGATGAATAAAATTCCATGACTTTCCAATGACCAAATGCCATTTTTTCAGAAGTATCGCGAAATCAAAAAATTTATTTCAACAGAACAGGCTGCCGACACTTCAATTCAACTTTAAATGCCGATTCATGGTTCGAACTGAGAATAATGAATGAAATTCCGTGACTTTTCCATACGCTTAGAAAATTTTACTAAGTTCCATGACTTTTTCATGACTTTTCAAAGATCGAATGCCATTTTTCATGACCCAGAAACATCGCGAAACCAAAAAGTCTATTTCAATAGAAAAGGCTTCCGACAGATCAATTCAGTTTTACTGAAATGCCGATTCATGGTTCAAACTGAGAACCATGACTTTTCCACAACCTTAGAAATTTTAACTAAATTCTATGATTTTTCAATGACCGAATGCCGGTTTTAATGACCAAGAAGTATTGCGAATTAAAAAACCTATTTCAACAGAACAGGCTACCGACACTTCAGTTCGACTTTAAATGCCAGTTCAGGGTTCACACTGAGAAAGATGAATGAAACTCAATGACTATTCCATGACCTTAGATTTTTGAACTAAACTCCACGAGTGGCTTTTGCAAGCCTGGGAAAAGCATTTAAAATTTCCATTACTTTTCATGACTTTTGCACAGCCTTATGAACTCTGCACCTTTATCAATCACAGCAAAACTGTAGAGGTGAAGTTTTAGCCCCATTTAAACGAATAGAAAAACTTTGGTACGCCTCGGATATAAAAAGTACGCTTACCAAAAAGAAAAAAGTTTCTGCACGGATAGAATTTGTCATGCAAACGACTTTGCCCCATTCGTGTCGAACTAAAATCTCACCCGTGCTCGGACCGTGTCGAGAGTTAGTCCGACCACAGCTAAACTTGGTACGGTTATCATAAACATCAGCACGGACGAAGACAAAGAACGAGATGATGGAAAACTTAGGTGTAATGAAATTTTTAATGAACCAACAGCTCAAAGTCATCAAATAGAGAAAAAGCAAATGTTTTAGAGGAAGTAGCAGAACCTAATGTAATGCATCGAGATACAAAAACTAAGAAGAGAACAACTATTACAATTTCTCCGAGCAGCACTCTTTTTACTCGGAACTCGTACCATTTTTATCCGAGCCGCACCAAAAGTCCTTTGTACTGAAAACGGGGCTTTGGTTTACGTTATTTGCTTAATTAATAAACGCGCCTCTCTTTTTAATTGAGATAAAAATTGGGAAGTCCAAAGTAGTGAAAAGGCTTTCCAACTCTTCTAAATAAATGAGACCGTTATGTTAATTGTTATGCGGTTCTTATAATAAGTTTGAATATTGGAAATTTTACAAAGAACTCATTCCTAGCTATGTTACATTTTCTTGAGCACCGAAATCTTTCTTGAAACTGTATGTATAGGCGGATTTTGTTGTTTACAATTGTTTACAATTCATTCTCGATGACGAAATCGAAGAGCGAAGCGATGAGCGAGTCGGCGAAGCGTAGCGAGCCCATTCCCTCCGCGGCCCATTTTTCGCCGCTCGTTGTTTTCGCCATCGAGAATGACTAGAACGCCAAGCTACGCTGGCTATTTACAAAATAAAGGCATAAATCGAACTTTCAAATTCAAAGAATATAAGTAGAAAATTCGAGAGTGTATCGCAGTTATAATTAGTCAAAGTTTTTAGCTTGATACATGGAGTACTTTTGCAAAAATAAGCTTTTTAAAACTCAAAAAATTTACAAGAATTGTATGGAGTTGAGGCAATTCTTGCCATCTGCCATACAGTCTATGAAATTTAACAACTTTGAAAGCCTTGTTTCTCTCAAAGTATTCTGTGTATCAAGCTAAACTTTTCATCGATTATTCACTTTGCGGAATGTTTACGAAGTTTTGCATTTTGATGGCGCCGCAAGGACATGTCCGCCCAAAAAAGCACTCACCGCCTGCAAGCAGGCTAACACAAATCTAAAATAATAAATGCTTCGCATTTTATTTTGTATAGACCCCAAATGTCAAAAGGTGTCAACAAAACCCAAAGAGTGTAGCAAATCAAAAAAGATGAAAAAAGTTGTCAACAAGTTGGAACGTATTTCAAACAATTTAAGCAACAGTAGCAAAGAGCTGACATGTCTTGTGACTCGTGCTGAAGACATGGCCAACAAAATTGCAGCAATCTTGAAAATGATGAACATGACACAGTTGGAAAATCGATCTAGCAGTTAAAGTAAGTACAGAACAATAATAACAACTTAATTAAAGTTGTCATTATTGTTTTTACTAGGAACACGGAAACAGGTGCCGTTTATTGTCCAAAAGTATTCTTATCGTGCTACCATAAAACTGAGACATACGTAGCTTTAAAGAGAATGATAAAAAAATCTACAAAAAGGGCGTTACTTTGGAATTAATCTACAAAATTTCCCGGATAGGGGACTAACTATTTGTCTCTCGGAGTTTCTTGAGTTCGTTTCAGGGAACATGCCAATTATAGTTGTAACTAATCAAGGGCGTAGCCAGGGGGTCCTAAGAAGCCCGTTATACTCCCCCCCCTAATGTAAGACTTTGGTCAGTTATCAAACAACCTACAACAGATAGCGAAAACGCAACAACAATCTGGTAAGCACTGGCTACGTATACGACCCCATCATAGAAAACAGGCACAGAACTTAATGTGTTTCTTGCAATTGTAAAATGGCGTATTAGGATCCCAGAGTCCTTTGCGGGGCAAAACTAGTTGTTAATAGCCAAGCTTGTTTCTAAAATGACTACAGCAGAATATCGTTACAAAAAAGGTATTGTTTAACGTCGGCAGTCCCTTCAGCTCTCAGAGAGTGCTTTTAACAATTGAGGCCGCACTGGGCCCTTTACCCCCTCCCTCAGTCAGTCTTCCGTTCCGGGTATTAAAAGCTACAGCTACACTGATCAGAAGAAAGTCGAAACAGACGTGCAGTCACCGGGAATCGAACTGAGGATCTCTAGCTCTGAAGGCCGTGCACTAACCAACTGAGCTGTACAAGTTTCTATTAGAAAATTTTAAAATTTTAAAACTGATTGGAAATACTTTACTAACGGTAGATTCTGGTTATCTCTATCCAGGGAAAGATCTTGTTTTATCTTTCCGACTGAAAGGTGTGGAGTTGAAGGAAGGAGGTGCGGCCAAAAAACAACCAATCACTTATATAAAGGCTAAAAAAATAACCCAACTAAGTAGAAACCAAGTGTTATCTAGATTCTTTTCGCCATCTATACAGTTTTAGTATAGCATGATCGAGTAAAAATCTTTTATCTTATTGCTTCTGGCTGTTAATTATGTCAGGATATGTCAGCAATTCTAATTTTTCAATATTTGTCATGATGAAGACAGTCTTTATTAAAGTATTTAAAGCGATTCTGTAGTAAAACTGTAAATTAAGTAATCGCTGCTTGTGATTTGAAAATAAAACTTTTTTAAAACATAATCAATTCTGATATGTACATTGTTCAAACCATCTTACTCTTCTCAAAAACAACACAAATTATTACTCTAGGGAGTAGCATGTCATATGATCGTTAACGAAAGAACTGGCTTAAAAGTAACATTCTACTGTGTTCAACATTGTTCACAGAATATATGTTACAGAAAAACTACAAATCTTTTGAATATTTATCAGTGACTTAGAATTGCCAAAAGAATATTAAAGAAGCAGACAGAAGAAACAGGAACAACATTTTCAGTTTGCAAAACATGCTTCCTTCATGTCTCCGAACATCTTCAGTTGTAACTGGGAATAGATTTACATATAATGTTTTTATATAGACTAGCTGCGGTACTTAATTAAAGTAAATACAATTATCATAATAATTCTTGAAACTCTTGCTAGTTAAATATAAAAAGGTAAGAAAAGAAAATTATAAACCATTACGAGAAAAGACTTAAATTAACATGGAAAACCTGCTTATTAACAGAAGGCAGTTCCCATTGGAAGAGCTTCTTTGATTTTGAGTAAAAAACAGAGGAAGCAGAGTCAAGAATGGTGAAATTGTTCTCAGTGCAAAGATTTCTACAGTTGTCTGAACTCTGCAAATGAAAACATGAGAGACTCTGTCCACTGTCAAATGATCACGCACACGTGTTGTGAAATGTCGGGAGGTTTCACTGACATAACAACTTAGATCATTGAGTGTTGTCCTTCAGTGGCATATGAGTCAATACAACATATGATATAAATTCGAGTGGGGCCATACCACTAGAACGGGATATAATCCAAGTGTTGCTGATCTACAGCATTAACAAGGAATCTCTTAAAGCCACACAAGGAAATAGAAAAAATCTTAGAGTTGTGGCTTAGAATTGAGATCATTTAATCAGGCCTGCTTGTGAAGTAAGAAGAGCATATAAAACATGTTAAAATCCTCCAGCCAAGTGGACAATCAGATTAGAGTTTTTGACTCCCCCTGGAGATGGCACTAATCCATTGCAGGATAGCTCCCATCAGAAGCTGGTACTTATTTATACAGACGACTGGAACAAGTCAGGTTAAGTGTCTTGTGAGGTCAAAGACACAACACAGTACTAGTGGTCTAACCAGAGCTCAATACTTGCAACCCTAGGATGACAAGTCAAACAAACAAACTGCTTTTCAACTGCATTGCCAACAGATTGTTGCAGAATTAGGAACAAAATCCAAAGAATACGAAAAAACTTTTAAAAGTACATAACACCTTCATTTAATTTCTGCTTTAATCTCATTGGTTCCAAATTGAAAGCATTTTCTTCTCCACCCCACCCTCCCCTTATCAACACCAAGCCCATCCCTCTCCACTTTCACCTCTCCTCCTTCAAAACTCCACCCATCCCTACCCACTTCCACCCTCTCTCATCAACACCTACAGTAGCCCTACCCCTCTAACGCCAATCCTTCTCTAAGCAACAGCCCACCCATCCCTCCCAGGTCCTACCCCCCTCCAATCG
>JAOBAT010118167.1:432-13782 GCA_026413305.1 Hydrozoanthus tunicans
TAACTCAAGCCTTTCAGCCCCAGCCAGTTTATCAACATCTACTGTAACTTCTCCTTACATAACTCAAGCCTTTCAGCCCCAGCCAGTTTATCAACATCTACTGTAACTTCTCCTTACATAACTCAAGCCTTTCAGCACCAGCCAGTTTATCAACATCTAACTTCTCCTTACATAACTCAACCCTTTCAGCCCCAGCCGGTTTATCAGCTTCTAACTTCTCTTTTTTTTTCTTAAAAGTCTTTCGCTTCATGAAAGAAAGTTTGTTGCCTGGCTGTTTTATACCAAAACACTTATTCTTCTTCAATTTTGGTGGATAGTGACTTAATGAATATTATCTTTCTTGTGCCTTCGGCACTCAGTAGATATTCTGCCACTATCCACCACATTTGAAGTAGTTTAAGTGTTAAACAATAGTGGCTTTTTGTCAATTTTGATAGGAAAAGAGAGTGAGTCCAGTCAAGATGAAGATGCTAAACAAGAAAAAGAAACTGATGGTAAAGACGAGGGAGAAGTACCCTCGAAGCCTGTAGCAAGTCAACTAATACCAGGAACATCCTGGTGCGTGGTGTGGACTGGTGACGGCAAACAGTTCTTTTTCAATCCAACAACAAGACTTTCCATTTGGGAGAAACCAGAGGAGTTAGAAGATAATGACAAAGTTGATGAAATAGTTGAGAAGGGCCCGCCAAGTAAACAGAGTAAAGGTACATTTAACCTGTCAGACTTTGCTAGTTTAAGGGCCTAGTGCAAAAACAATATAAATGACTTTGTGTGACAATAATAATAATAATTATAATAATGATAATAATAATAATAATAATGATAATTTTTTTAGTGAAAAATAGGTAAAAATAGTATATGTGATTATTTAAAACTAAATGTTTTCGATCTTAACAGATTATCTTCAGAGTTAAAACTCAGAAAACATTTAGTTTTAAATATCACATATACTATTTTTACCAATTTTTTACTAAAACTTTAATGAGGCAGAATTATGTTCAATAATAATAATAATAATAATAATAATAATAATAATGATAAAGGTAAAAACAATAATAATAATATTAACAATAATAATGATGAAGGTAATAAAAATTCTAATGATGATAATAATAATAATGATAATAATAATAAAGGTAATAATAATATTAAAAACAGTACTATAATTAGGTTGAATTTAGTATGGTGGGATATTGGTCTGAAAGCATACTTCTGTTTTTAGTTTAACCGCGGGCCTTATGTATACTCAATTTTGAATCTTTGGTATGATTAATTCAGATGAAATTACTCCCAGCTAAAAAATATATAAAAACTTAATTGTTATTAACTGAATAAAATTTCAATTATTACTATCAGAAACAAAATCCAGGAAATCGGTCAGTGAAGATATTGATGATGAAGAAGGACCTGCAGCTAAACGGCAAAGGTACTCATTTCCTTCAATCATATTTACTACTTTAGCTCCAAGCTTAGCTTCCCTGAACATATCAAGGACAAAACTGACTTCCACAAAAGTCATGTTAAAGAGAAACTGAACTCTAAAATCAACATTTTTTATAATGAAATCCTTCAAGGTGTTGAGAACATATCTAAAGTCACACTGATTTTCCGAGAAATTCTAGTTTGTGTACATGTTTCGGGTTGTTTAGGATGGTTGAGTATGGGCGCTTGTTGACTTGTCAGCAGTAAAGGAAGGTAGCTTATGACATAGGTTATGGGGAACGAGGGAGCGCTTGAACTGTTTTTGTTGTCATAAGCTCGTTTACACAGTCAAGAGTGAAAGTTACAACTTTCGTTGTGTGCAATATCTCCAACAAAGAATTTTTTCAATCTTAGTCAATTCTTACCCATATCTGTCATAGCCTCACTCTCTTAACCCCTATTTCTTAGCTTCTGGTACAATGTGGCAAGTATCGTGTTTTAAACTTGAATTTCTTGGAAAGTCAGCGCGACATGAGGAATTTTTTAAGATATCGTTTTCACACTCAGCTAAAGATTTTGTTTGACAAAAGTTGATTTTAGGGTTCAGTTCCCCTTTAAAATTTATAATCATTTTGTAGACCTTTTTTGAAAATGGTGTTAATTTTGCACTCAAATTTGCCTGGCTAGCTTTGATCTTCAGTTAAACTTTCTAAGAATAGTTACCCCAAGCAAGGCTATATGGGCCAATTCAAATGCACACAAAAGGATATTAAATCGCCACCATTTTGAAAAAGATTCACTGCAACTGCACCTGCACCCTGGAATAACCTTCCGAATGAAGTTAGAGCTGCCACTAACATTAACTCTTTTAAGAAACTTCTTAAGTCTCATTTTTTTAAGACAGCGTTTAAACTATGAATTACTTAATTAACTAATTTTTATTTAAATCCAATTAATCTGTTTTATTATTAAGTAATTCTAGATATCATATTTATTCTGTATTTTTATTGGTTTCTGTAAAGTGCACACAAGAGCATCTACTTATGATTTGTTGCACTATACAAAATTAAACTATTATTATTCTTTTTATTTTTATTATTATTATTATTATTATTATTATTATTATTATTATTAAGTAAGAAATAGATTCAAGTCTTTCTAGCTAGCAAATTCGAGAACTGTAAGTTGAAGTCAACTGTTTTCTTCTAGACTGGGTGCTTTGGAAATTTGTTCATTTTTGGTAGTATTGATGATGAACTTTTAAACTATTCCTTTTATGATCATTAGGAGTGATTCAATCAAGAATGAAGATGTTGAAATGAAAGAGCCCACTGATGAGTTTCAGTCAGTCCCTGTGGCTGCAGAGGCAGAAAAAACTCAAACTGACAAGGTTAAGCAGGAGAAAAGAGCTCAAGAACAGCGACACATGCTGTCAGTGGAGGAAAGGATGAGCCAGTTTAGGGAAATGATGTTAGAGAGAGGGGTAGGAAAAACCTGACTCAATTGATTTTAGTATTTAGAAATTTAATTCAGTTCAATTAGAATGAAAACTAACGCAAATAAAACTACATTTTAAAGTCATCTGGACTTCATTATCAAGAAACTAAAATTAAAATCATCAAACAGTCTTATTTATAGTCTTATTTATTACTAAAAATAAGACTGTATTATTTTTCATTTTGAATATTTTTAGAAAGTCTCTGTTAGTAAGTTAATTAATTCCAAATCAAATTTATTTTACAATGCATCTTTACAATCATATAGTTAGATTAACAACTTCAAACAATGATGGAAAAATCTTTTACAGCTGGCTGAATATAATTAATACTTCATTGTTATATTTGTGTTATGAGAAAAAGGGGAAAGGGGAATTGGAAAGTATTAGTTATAAATATGAAATTATAATTGAATTGTGATCTATGTATTATTCACATGCACACCCAAAGAAAACTAAAATTGAAGAAAGTATAAAAAGTTTATAAGTATCTGCATACTGTATAAATTTACAAATTATGTTGTTCAATGGATAATTAAAAATTACTCCATGAGTGGGCAATGGATATAAGATGGTTAAATGGGTGAAGAGCCACATAGTGCCGAGTTGGCTATAAATTGTCTCATATCCAGCCAGTGCAAATGGAATTTATGATTGTTTTATTAAAAATCTTGATTTTTTTGTTACCCATATGGTTAAATGGCCAAAGAGCCACATAGTGCCGAGTTGGCTATATATTGTCTCATATCCAGCAAGTGCAAATGGAGTATGATTGTTTTATTAAATTTCTTGGGTTTTTTGTTAGTTATACCCATATCAATACTTGAAAATAGTTGCTGAAAGTTATTCAGAACCATTTTTTAGCAACACTACACTGCCAGTTTCAAATATGGTCATAATTTTGGGTGTAAAAGCTGAGACTATGTCAGTTGTTATAGTGTTTATTCATGAAGTGGTGGAAATTGTTATTTGTTTGGCTATTGACACCTAGCTAGCCTTTTTGTTCATATATTTCTTAAATTGATAACACTCAAACACATCTCCAGGTATCAGCTTTTTCTACCTGGGATAAGGAGCTACCAAAGATAGTGTTTGATCCTCGATTCCTACTGCTGACTCAGAAAGAGAGAAAACAGTGCTTTGAGAAGTTTGTTAGGACCAGAGCTGATGAGGAAAGAATGGAACGCAAAGTGAAATTGAAAGAACGAAAGAATGAATTTAGGTCCTTGTTGGAAGAGGCAAAGGTGACTGCTAAGTAAGTGCTGCTCTTAATTTGTTTTTGCCAAGAGAGAATTGGGGGTTGAATCATGGAAAAAAGATAGATAGATATATAGCAACTTTATTGAAATGTCAGAAAAAGCCGCCTAGCTAGGGAAAAGATTCCCTTGCTCATATGGGGACATTAAAGAAAAATAAAAAACAAATGGATGAGTAGACACTAATTTTAAATACTAAAATATGAAAAACTATCAAAAAACTATTTACAATAAAATCTCAAATATTTACAGTAAAATCTCAAATATAATTATACAATAGTAAAAATTCTACTCTAAAAAGAGCATAAGCCACATCCCCTGCAGCTATCATTGATTAGTTCAGTTAGGTTAAGCTTTCATATTTGTTTTTTAAAATAAAGTATTTTGTTACCCTAGAAAACTCCTGTAGTTTTGTTTTTACTGACAGTCCAATCAATCAATGAATTTGGTTCCTTGCAGGGATTGAGTTGGAGTTTTTGCATGTTTGAGTTATAACCTCTTTATTCTGTTTTTGGCCCTTGTAGAACAACTTTCAGTGAGTTTGCAATGAAATATGGAAAAAATGATCGATTCAAAAGTATTGACAAAATGAAGGAGCGGGAAACGCTGTTCATGGAGTATGTTACTGAACTGAAGAAGAAAGAAAAGGAAGGAGTGAAGGTTAAACAAGAGAAGGTTTGTTGTAAAGTTAAATTTAGACTCTTGATGGGTTTGTGTTAAAACAATTCCCTGCCTGTTGTGTTCACGTTTCTACCCCTTGCTATAATCGTTTGGACCACCTGTTCACAGTTTTATGCTTACATAAATTACTAAAATTAAAGGCAACAAAAGTTATGAAAATTGTCTGCTTCAGAACCCTTTTGGAATAATGAACAGTCATCACAGAATCTCTTTTTCAAGTTAAAAAACAAAAGAATGGTCACTTTATAGAGTTTTGTCAAAATTAATGGTTCAAAAGTTAGAATGAATAACACCAATCATTTCTACTTTGCTGCCAGACAAGCAATATGAAAGGTCTATCTATGGGGTTTCATCAATTGCTTCAAAAGTTAGAATGAACAACACCAATCATTTCTACTTTGCAGCCAGACAAGTAAAATTAATGGTCTGTTTATAGGGTTTCATCAATAATTGGTTCAAAAGTCAGATTAGCAAACTAGCGAATCATCCTGAGCAACACCAATGCAATCCATTATTTATTGTTTATGAGTAATTATTTTTGTTATCATAACTACTATTTTAATTAGCTTTACTTATTAATTAATTTTATATTATCAGGTTTACCATGTAGGTAATTTGTTCTGTGATACAAGGGCGCTATTTAAACAGACTGCTTTATGAAAAGCAGCAGTTTTAGATGATAGTGTCTTGATGATGTTGATTGATTCTTGATTGATTCTGTTTTGTTTTTTTTAAAGATACCTTAATAAAGATAGTGTAATGTTCAAAAATTCACTTTGAAGAGACATGAACTAATCTTCACTCCACAACAAAGTATAATTTTGAAATTGTTTTTCAGGCTTGAGGAATTTTTTTATTCTAGTGAATCTTTCTCACCTGATGATGAGCCATGAGTAAAATTTTTTTTCATTTTTGGCCACACTTAATAATTTGGAGTTATGCTCTGTTGTGCGAGCCATACAACACCTCTTTCTTGTTATTTTTATTTTTTGCAAGTGAGGTAAATTAAAGCTGTTTATTTGAATAAATAAAGAATGAATAAACAGTATATAAAATAGTGCTGACAAAGCAATTTTAATTAGATTTAAAAGTTAGGCTTTTTTTGCAACTGGGGGCCACATGACCACATCTATTTTAAATCAAGCAGCTTTCATGGCAAAATGATATCCAGAAATGGAAAGAGCAGATTGACATAAGTAAAACAGCAAAGTTACAGCTATTGACTTCAAAATTTGATTATTATGTAAAAAATGGCAAGCAACAGAAAACATAATGTTAAATAATTGCAAAGGATTTTTATGACTGGTCAGCGGTAACATTTTAACAAACAGAAAAATTATTAACTTGCACAGAAAAATAAGAATTTCTTTATTTTAATTCATGGTTGTTTCAAAGTACTTAACATTGAGACTTGAAACTTTGCCCTTTCCATTTCTGAACATTTTGTCATAGCTAATTAACTCAAGGTAGGTGTGGCCATGTTACCACTTACTGTAAACGACCTATTATTTGTAGATGTTACAATATTGTTGTATCATGATCCACATTTAACCATTTCTCTAATACAACGCAGCATACAGTCGCCACCATATGCCTGGCCTGTATTGTAAAGTTGCCTAGTTTTGTCATGATTCAGTCTCACTGACAAGGTAATGCATCATTTTGTTGTATTTTTTTTTTAAACCCAAGGTTATGTTAGTCTTAGTATAAATCTAGGTGCTATAGTGGTTGACACATTATTCAAGAGCCCCTTTAATCAAGTCTCAAAAGGGGTAGCACCATTGTCATTTGCAAGTGTCACCTTAAACTTGATGGTTTAATGAAAAATGGTTGGTGGCCCTGAAGAATGATTTGCTGTCTGTTAGGTTGTTAGCCCAAAATGCAACAAATTGTGTGCGAATATTTCACCTTCTCGGTATCTCAACAAAATAGTGAAAAAAATTTTAAACTAGAATGCTGGTGTTTCAAATCTTTTAAAATAATTATTATGATTTGTACTGCAGTTATATGCAATGTAGTTATGATACGATCTTTGTGGTTGTGTTTGCTATTTAAGCACTTACGAAAGAGGAGCCTGGAAAAAAAATGTTCAGGCTTCAACAGGGTTCAAACCCGTGACCCTGCAACACCAGTTTAGTTCTCTAACCAACTGATCTATGAATATCAAACCACAACTGTCTGGATACACTTGAGATAACAACGGCAAAATATTTTATTTACAAGTTTACACTCAAGTGATCATTTTTTTCAAAATCTCAGTCTAAGCCATGGTTTTTGGCCATGTAAATAGAAAATATTTACTGGTAGGTGTTTATCTATTCAACTATCTACCACTATTGATAAGATTAGAATCAACCTGAGCTAAACACTTTGAGTTTAGCATTTGAACCTCAGTTTTAAAAAAGATAGCTTTAATGCAATTTAATGAAATTCGTAGTGGCTAAGGCAACATTTTGTTGCCATCTTGACCATAAATTATCATCAGGGCATATTGAGAATAAAACTTCACTGCATGCATGCTAATACAGTTCTCTTTTTGTTGTGAAATATTCGAATAGTTTTTAAACTGTATTAGTATGCAGTGACGAATTTAACCTCAGTTTGATGATAAAGGGGTGGCTCTCAAACATTATCTTATCCACTTAGTGTTTTGTTACATTGTTTACTGAAAGTTTTACTCATCAAGTTAAGTTTTATAGCAACTGGAAAGAATAAAACATTTAGTATGAAAACTCAAAGAAAGAAACACTCAAAGACGGTAATTTTGAAGAGTTTACAAAATCTTCAAACATGAGAAATTAAATTCTGTACTTGGCACAATAATTTTGAAATACAATTAAACATGTGTGGAAATTGAACTTAGGTACAATAATTTTTGTATGATAAGAACCAACAAAACATCTAACATCTACAAACTGTTAGACCTTTGTGTCTGTTTGGTTAAGGTTTTCAACACCAGGTCTAGAAATTACCTGTTGGGTTTCTCTGAAAACCCAAAACTAGCTATCGGAGCTAGATAAACAAATAGATGAAAATTAAACAGATTAGCATTGAGAATGTAAATTTGATGGTCAATCACAAACTATGGAAAATGAATTGTGATTTTTTTCTAAACTACTCGACCTAGAAATTCTTGGGCACAACTTCGGCAATCTTAGGGATGATAGGGTAAATTATGGTTGAGCCTGGGCCTAAATGCATGTTAACCTCATTTGGGCCAGTATATGGGTCAGTAAAGTTAATCTGTAGCCCAAGCTAAAGGGGCCATTGCCTCAGACAGATGAAAACAATGGTAAAGGGGAAATTATTCTTGTCGACCAGTGTATTGCTTCCTGTTGGACCATGCCAGTGAGTTTTGAGTTTTAGCGGCTTGCATTAATATTGGTGGGCCATCAATTTAACCCTTTCAGTCTTAGTCAGTCAACGTCCAACTTCTCCTTACATAACACATACAGAATAAGAAGACATCTGTTGTTGAGTTTAAGTAATATGAGATTGATCAAAGAAAGTGAAATCCTGCAGATGAAAAGTGAAATTCTCCCGAATTTGTTCAATAAAAAGAATAGGCTCTAGTTTTGAAAAATTACCAATACAAGCTAAGTGGGACTGAAAGGTTTGGTACCATTAATCTTAAGCCCATGTATAGAATGAATTCAAGAATCTGCTTCCTGGTAATCATTCAAGTCCCGGTAATAAACAGCAACAATTTTGGTATCAGGATTATGGCCCACAGTTGTCTAGTCTAGCTTTCTCTTTGAGTTTGCCTTGAGAAAGTCCAAGTGAATTTCATAATAATTATAAAACAACAGTTATTGTTCCTGTTACATTCCAATAAAATCAAAATGGACTTATCTAGTTAATTAGTCTTATTGGTAATGAGTATTAACATAGATTTTGAAGTATCAAACAAGAACTTCAAACTAGAAGCAATAAGTTCTGTTAATCTGAAGCAGGATAAGTTGAATGCCATTTTACGGAAGCATTAGTTGAGCCTTAATTAATGTTGTAAGCGATTATAATGACTAAATTATAATGATTATAATATATAGAGAGGTAGGTGGTAATGATCTGCTCTTATCTATTAATCGAATGCATATAATTTTATGGCCAGTGCAAACTAATTACTGGCCAGTTAAGGCTGAAGCTCTTCTAAAGCACATGTGAAGCTTTTTATTGTGTTAGTGAGTAACAAACTGTGTGCACACAAAAATAAACCTTGCTTGGTGATTTCTGAAAAAAAGTATATAGTTTAAGGCTTTTATGATTACTTTGTCACTAGAACTCTGATCTGGGCCATGGCCAGGACTAAAGTTCCAGTTAATAAGAAGCAAATTAGTTTTACCAAATCAATGTGTAATTGTCAAAAATAGTTTACAAGTCAGCGCATTTTGTGTTAAAATAGTTATATTGGCCAGGTAAGAAATATTTGTTACAATTTGTATTGGGAAAAATTTGGATGCAGACCCAGTATATCTACATAAATGTTTCCATTTTTTGTGTTCTTTTGTCACCATTCAAATTAGCTCTACTAGGCTCTTTTGGGATAACAAATTCATTTGAAAGTTTTACTCATGGCCGAGTCTAGTAGGACTTATATGAATGTACACAAAATGATGTTTTTAAGAATCGGGTCTAAATTCAGGTTGAAGAAAGGAACATTGACTAAGCAGGTTACTGTTTTGACAGAAATGTTCGTAAATTTGGCAATAATCAAGTTTTAACACATTTTACAGCCTAATTTTTTTATCTGGGTCATTGATGTTATAGCAAATCAGCAACAGTTTAAAAAAAAAAAAATTATTATTATTATTATTATTATTATTTATCATTTTAATTAGTCTTGTAATAACATTCTGTTGTAGTTAATTATTGATAACTGCTATGATTGACATATAACTAACTTTATACTGAAGCAAAGTGTTTACTTGTGTTTCTCTGTGTTCTGTTTTTCTGTTTGTGGTTCACTAGACCCGAAGTGACTTCTTTGAGATGCTGTCAGAACTTACTTTGGATCCCAAGTCACAGTGGCGCAAAGTTAGAAACAAGATAGAAAAAGATTCCCGTTACAAAGCTGTTGACAATGTTGCAGTTAGAGAGGAATTATTTAAAGAATATATGGAACAGCTTTTAAAGGTTAGTGTGAAAACGACTTGAGTGACTTTGTATGAAATGCTAAATTCTCCAAATGGTTCTGGAGAGATAATGTAGGGAGAATTGCATACTGTTATTGATGCACGGGAATAAGTGCAAAACATGTTGGGTTGAGAAGCACTCAACACTTGAAACCATATTCAGATTGTTTGCATTTATTGTCAACACACTGAATGAAATCTGCAAGTCATTGAATGACGGTTGCTTCAATCCTTCAAAATGGTCAAAGATTGGTCTTTCTAGATTTAAAGATTAATGTCTCACATTATTATGTTGGCTTCTCTCCATCTCCTCAACAGCGATTTGTTAAATCTGGAGGGGGAGGGGGGAGTCTCACATTTGCCATATACATGTGTACAATAAATTTCTTCATTTTCTGGTAAACTAAATGTAGTGTGTGACTTTTCCCGATTTTAGAGTGAAGATACTGATAAAGAACGAGAGCGGGAAAAGAAGGAGCGGATTGAAGCTAGTCTGCGTGAGAGGGAGCGTGAGGTCCGAGCAAGTCAGGCTGAGCTAGCAAAGGCTAGGGAGAAAGAAAAAGAGCATCATATGAGAGAGAAATCTGTTCAGCATTTCAATGCGCTTCTAGCAGATATGGTAAGTACTATTACGATATACTACTGTGTAACTCTGAGGAGAAACAAAACTAGCTTAATAAAACTAATTTACTTGGGTTAACTGAGTTTGAGTTTACCGCAATGGTATCTAAGATCAAGTCCTGGGCAAAATGGATGTTGTTTTGATCAGCAGGGATCTTGAATGATCTGATCCTGATTGTCTGATTTCTTGTGTGCAGAGAAGTGGTTGAGACACGAAACGTCTAAATGGCAATACGTCAAATGAAAAAGTTTTTGTTTGGTCAAAAAGACTTGCAGTTCGCAACTCCTAAAAAACTCCAGTACAATGTTGTGTCAGAAACAAAGAAAAGTATGAATGATAAAATCTGTGTAAGACAAGATATTTACACATATATAGCTCCAAACCTGTTTTTTATCATACCCCAACACTATACTAACACTTTTTTAGTTTACCTGACAGTCTTAAGGCCTTATTGACCCAACAGTTTTGGCTATTTTGGTATTATTTTTCAGTTGCAAGGAGGAAAATATGTGATTTTGGCACAAAGTGCAGCTGTCCTATTAACAATGAGTAATCTGGCTTTAATAGTGAATTTCTGTCAATCAAAAGATTTAGATTTTTTACTGAACAATAATCAGTGGTTAATGATTTAAGCATAAGCTGTTTTTCAAGAATCTAGAAAGTTTGCAATCAATGCTTGTTTCTTTAATGCTCTGGCTTTGTAGGTCCGTAATGCAGATGTAAATTGGAAAGAAACTAAGCGAACGCTTCGAAAGGATCATCGTTGGGGTATGGTTGAACCTCTTACCAAAGAGGACAAAGAGAAATTATTTCATGAGCACATCAAACTGCTGAATGAGAAGAAAAGGGATCAGTTTAGAAAACTTTTAGATGAAACTGCTGAGGTACGTCCCCTTTGAGTGTGCATTTTAGTTTTTTATTGCAGGACATACATAGAAGATATTATGTGTGGCTGTGCAGGGATATATATGAGTGAGTGATACTTTCAGCACTTGAAGGTAAAATTTGTATCCCCAAGCAGCCATATTGAATGTTCTGTTTATTTTATAGTTACTAATGAAACTGCTATTTACAGTATAGTGATATAAGCTGTGTTCAATAAGACAGCCTCTTTTTTCAAGCCTACAGGTATGCTTTGGTAAAATAGAATTTGTTGTAGAAGGAACAATTAGCAATTAAACTCTTTAAAAACAAATTCAAAGTTAAAGTAAAAATTGTTTTTGGTGACAAATGTTTTTAATAATAACTATATAAATTTTTTTAAAAAAAACTAATTAAAACCAATTTTTGGACTTTGGAATTTTAATAAAAAACAAACGACAAAAACCATAGGTGAGGTCTTTGTCAATGAAGTTGCTACATGACCAACTTCACTGATGAGAGCTATGAAATTAAGATTCCAAATTTCAGAAGTTGATTTTATTAACAAATTTTTTATTACAATCCAGTCTGGATGTTTGACTACCTTCACTTTAGTTGTACAAATATTATATTATTTGAAGTATTATTGCAACCATCTTTGGTGCTGAAAAATTTATGGCTATCATTTTATTTGAATAAGTTTTTGCAAACTTGCAATCTGACATTTTATAATTATTTTGATTTGTTTTTAAATTTTTCTTTAAAAAAAATCCAAACTTATTTTCATCAGATCACACTAACTGCTTCATGGAGAAGTGCTCGCAAGTTAATTAAAGATGATCCAAGATACTCAAAGTTTTCATCATCAGACAGGGTATGTGAACACAATTATTGAATGCAATTATTGGTATCATAATCTGTTAGAAAGGTTTTTAAGAAAGACGAAAAATGTTGTTTATTTCATTAAAATAGGTTTTTTGGATTCTGAAATATTTTAAAAGGTTCTTCAAAATTAACATACATTTTACCAGAGTTGTGAAATCTTAGGAGGTACCCACAAGCGTAAAGAGTTCTAAACAACTCTTATTTCTTGAACACCAGATCAATGATCCTCAAAATTTGCACAATTGATCTGAGTTTTATGTGAAACTTGATGTGTACCGTGATCCTAACTTCATTTCCCCCAAAGCACCTGCAGTCTGATATTTTGCTGGTCAGCAGAAAGAGTGAATCAAGATGGCAACCAGTTTAGCAATATTCGAACTTTGTAAAAAAATTGCTATTTCTCTGGTTGGAAACTTTTTTCAAAAAATCGTATTTTATTCCATAAAGTTCTCCCAAAAAGTCAGCCAGATTCGTATAGCACTTTAAATAGCTAAGAACAAAGTTTATGGTAACATACCTATCACTGTGGTTATATATCTTAATTGATGTAATTGGCCATTGAACTTTAAGAGAACTGTTTTGCTTTAACAGAAAAGAGAGGCAGAGTTTGATGAATACATACGTGACAAGATAAGCACAGCAAAAACTGAGTTCAAGCAGCTACTTAAAGAAACTCATGTCATTACGTACAAGTAAGTTTCATGAAAAATATTTTATTTGCTGCAAAGATAGTCCATATTGAATAAAAACTGTGCCAGAGGTCAGGCACAGTTTTTCCCAATGCATATACCGCCCAGCCAACAAACAATGTTTTTGGGGGACAAGATGAGACAAATCCAGCAATCTGATTGGCTCAGTGAGTGGAAAGAATTTTACCATCTTGCCCTTGGTTAATTTGAACATGTCTTTCTTTCATAAAATCAGGCTTTCAAGCACACCCAGGTGAAAAAGTAGGAGAAAAGTAGGACCAAAATTCTTTTAAAAGTAGGACAAAAG
>JAOBAT010118178.1:0-13781 GCA_026413305.1 Hydrozoanthus tunicans
TTACTGTTAATCAATTCATTACAATTGAAATTACATTTTATTCTATGTTTGATTGCATTTTGCACTGACATTCAAAAAACAGAAAGAGTGCTCCCTAGAGCTGAGTAATATTCAATGTATCATTCCAATTAATGATTTCATCATTGAATTCAAGAATGCATTTTTGAGTCATTATTCGAAAATTGTGTTTATTCAAAGCTGTTATTCAATTCTAAACTTTGCATAGTAGATTACAAAATGCATTCTTGAATTCAATAATAAAATCAATAATTGAAAAACGAATTGAAAAATCAGTTTAAGGGGGCATGCTTCACGTCTCATCACTATAAGATATATTAAAAAGATAGAAATATCTAGGAAATACTATAACTAGCAATAGGCTTGTAACGTTTTTAACCCCAGGGTTGAACTGATAAACAGCGACGACAATGAAACAATGTATGTTAAGGCATCACGAACCAGAGGCCAGAGGACCTGCTTAAATGTTAGATATTTTGTTAATAAAGAATATAGCTAAACAACACTGTTTTGTCAATTAAATAGAACTTTATGTATGTACATTAATTTTGGATCTTGTTTCCGTAAATTTTGTATGATCAATGGCAAAAAACATTATTTTTGGTGAAAAAAAAATGACCCTCCCTCAGCAAGGGTTAAAAAAATAGTTGACCCTCCCTTTAAGAAGGTGAAAAAATATTTGACCCTCCCCCAAAAAATTGTAGCCCTCCCCCCCAGTTAAATAATGTCCGCTCCCTAACTCCAAAGAATGTTCGAAAGCACTTTATACTCGAGCCTCGTTACGAGCTAAACACACATGGAATTTCAGTTCTATACAATATTTTGAACATATCTTAAGTTCTTTAATTAGCTCAGTTAAATTTGAAAAACGGAAGGTCAAATAGGCGAATCACCAAGTCCAAGGTAGCTACATTATAAAGGGACTTTTCCAAGACAGCCGTCAATAACACTGAAAGAGTGACACTGGCTCATTGTGTTGTGTCAACACAACAAATCTATTACAATATACACGAATGGAGTTTATTTGCCCTTTCTTTTATCAGTATCAACATTGTGCTATTTTTTGGTTGGACGCAAATTGGAGATTACTGGAGATTAGAGATCAGCACTCGAGGCATCGCGCTCTCGCTGAAAAGGATGTCGGATTTAATTGCTGACGCCACTCAGAGTGTTTTTGGATTTGCTGCTTAATGAAGGACGCTGCGAAGTTTAAAAACAGCTGCAAACAACGCTTCTATTCATAGAGTTTCAACTATAGGAGACGCACTGATCGGTTTATGCAAATCGATAGCAAGCATTTTAGTAAAAACTCCGTCCTTCGATTTCACCAGCTAAGTTCCTGCTCGGGTAGGTACCACTAGTGCTTTTTAAACTCTCAAGCTCAAATCAAAGTCTCAAGCATGCAAAAACACTTGCAAATCAGTACAATTTCACTGTCGCTTCGCGCTAGTGCTTAATGACAGCCATGCAAAGTTTATGCAAAGCGTCTTGTTTCATTCAAGGCTAAGCCGTACAGTAAACAGTGGACAGTGTTGTTAATTGTAAAGGCAGTCGTCTACTTTCTTTCTTTCGCTGGTCTCATAAAAGCTGTAAATTTATAGCATTTGCTTTGGGTAGAAGTTCAAGCCAATTCTTAGAACATAACGATGACATCTTCACTTTCAATGTAAATGTAAAATTTCCTTTTTGGCTCAGTTGGCTTTGCTAAGGTTTAGTTCGTTTCAGTACATCTAAGGCTTGTTTGAACAAAAAGTCTTCAGCCTTCGGGGAAATATGTTTCTACTCTCACATGGAGTTTCATTATAAAACCAAAAATTCAAAAGGTTAAAAACTGACTATAAACCTCATATCAACCACTGCATAAAAAGCTAAATTCAAAACTTTAAACTTACACTTTTGCCAAAATTCTGCTGTATTACACTTAAGTTATATTCCTCTCATACCGAAAATGGCAAAACTCCTCGAGTAGGAACTTGTATATCTTTTCTAAAACACTTTTATGTTATGATTTACTCGTGTTTGTTATGTTTTTGACGGCGAATTTTTAATGTACTGAATCAAAAGTTTGATCAAACGAGCAAGTTTTGTTTTTTTTTTTTGGCTAATTTGCATAAGATATTGCATACAATAACGGGGTCTGATTGGCACCAGAGGAAGACACATCCAGATATGCAAAGTTGATTTTGAAAATAAGATATGTTGTCATTATGCAGATCTGTGCAGTTTTTCCAAAAGGTCACTCGGTTGCCAATTCATCATTAAACTTCGCTTGAATAACTCGGTTAGACATCAGTTTTGAGCGTTTCACAGTTTCACACTAAAACCGTTTAAGTGCCGCAGCAAGGGGAGGGGCCGGGAGGAAGCTCCACCCCAATAATTGTGGAGAAAAAAACAATTTTCCATTTTTTGCAGGGAAAACTGTGGTCTTACTTTGATGTTCGATATAAGAGATTTCATAATATGCTCCCGCAAAAGAAACTCATTCTGCCCAGTTTGCCCTGCTGCGGCACTGAAGTCGGAAATCTTCGTGCAATTGAGACTCAAAAATGTTTTAAAGAAGTCTTCAAGTTCTTCAGTTGAATTTTGTAAGGGGTTGTAGGAAGTTACACAGAAGATACTGCATGGCCACGCGGATATACGAATTGATCATTATCTTCAAGTGGTGAAATGATATCTTATGAGTGAACTCAATATTTCAACACTAGAAGCGATCATGTAGTTTTCTCTTTGTTATTATACTGCAGTGTAACCAATTTATCATTTGCGATCGTTGTAGGAGAAATAAACAGTGCTCGTATGTCACTACAAATGTACATTGTAAACGGTGCGGCACATAAAGCGTATTTGTATATCTGTTTATTTTTTTCTTATTTTTTCCCCTTAATTTTAGTTAAGAACCTCAGCGGACTGAAAATCGGCCAAACTTTAGCCGAGAACATGCTAAGAACACACCAATGCTGAGAAGTGACCAATAACTTAATTTTGTGACATCACTCACAGAACCGTGGATTCATTCATTTGATTTCTTTATAGCTTTGTTACGCTTTCTGAACGTTTCTCGAAGCTAGACTGAGAACACCAGAAAGAATTACACGCTTTTTAATAAGAAGTAGCGATGAATTTTTCCGAAACTCGTTGCTTCTTACAAATTCGTCTACACCAAATACGTCGTACAATTATGTTAAGAAAATTATTTAAGAACATTATGAAGATGTGTTTTTAATATCGTTTCAGGCTCCCTTTGACTAGCATTCACGCCAATTTTTATCAATTTACTTTACTTTGTTGTTGAGATATTGATGAAGCGATTTGAGTTACGCAACCGGGTGAGTCACGTATTTGAGGAGTCAAACTTGTGTAATATTTTTGGCAATTTTGCTCTTTCCGCCTTCTGATATGAACCAATATGGTAAATAAGTGAATGTATAGTCAAACCAATGAGATTTTGGCGAATGTATTTAGTAATTGAGGTTGCCAGAGGCACAGACATGGCGGCGCCATACATTTTACTGCATGTGAATACAGATGGCGTGCAATCAGTTGCTTATATTTTGGTTGGGAACGGTAGCATCGGCTTCAAATTTAGTCACAGTACAAAGATTTGTATTCTATTTACGAGTCTAAATTTGTTTGCCGTTCGTAGTGATATCTAGGGACATTTTTTACGTCACGAGACAAGTGAAAACCAAGAATAATCCCCAAAATATTTAAGAGCATTCACGCTTAAAAATATAACGTTCTCGAAACAAAGTGTGGGCGTGAATATATGAAAGTCGTTCGATATTAATGTACTTCAAACCAGTTCTTCGTTAGAACAAACAGAGAAAAGGAATCACTTTCGACTTCAAGCCAAGCTACTCGTGCAATGCATGTGTGTTATGACTGTTACATAAAATGGTTAAGTTTTTTCAATCCTTTTTATAAAGGTAATGAGACGCTCGTTAAAGTTTTGACTGTTGACAAACAAACGCCTGAATCTTTTATTTAAGGAAACATAAGATTGGATTTAACTGAACCACAATCCCGTTCAATTGATTTGTTCTACGAAAATTCTACAAACTACTAATCTTGAATGACTGCTTGTAATACTACACTAATCAGAGTATTTAGCTGAAAATTTTATCGAACTGGTCATTTAAATTGAGGAGACTGTTGAGATTCCGCCGAAAGTACCTTAATTTTCAAAAATGCTGAGTGCACTGGCAATGCACGTTCAGTCGAGTCTTTCTAGTGTTTTGGTTAACTTTGAAGATTTTATAACTATAAGCTCAAAAGTTTTTTGAAAAGTTTCCATTGATACTAAAACGTTTTCGTAAAAGTTTTTTTTAGTAATTTATGGAATTTAAACAAAAAATTTCAACCTATAATTTAGTCATGTTAGAAGCAATGTATTATGACATAGCTAATTGCAGTGGAAATTCAGCCGGAATAGTTTTATCAAAAATTAAAAATTTGCATGAATGAGCTAAAAACTTGAACTTTGAACTTTGCCGGTATTCTCAAGCCACCAAGTATAGTGTTCGTTTTAGTATATGGATAAAGTCGAGAGCAAACGTAAGCTAAACGTAAATGAGGTAGGAAAAAGCTTGCGAAATATAAATGACAATATAAAAGGTATGACCGCTTAGCTTCAAGTAAAAAACTATACGCGTAACATTTTTTATGTCAGTGATCATATGAAAATTCAATTTTCTGAGCCAAGAATAACACGATAGCCATGAACTGTTTCTCGGGTATCTTCTAGCAGTCTTGATACCTTGCATATTTGTCAAGCTTTGGTGCTTTTCATTTGGCTCTAATATTAATCTATAATATAAATATCCGATTTGCATGCTATTTAAATACAAATTAAGTTAAACTGTTTCTTGAGAAGTACATGGGAACGGATAGAAAGACCACCGTATAGACAGACACACAAAACTGGTCGACGCAAGACGACAAAACATGGTAGACAGTAAAATGTGGTCGAGACATGCCGATCGGGGAAGACAGCGGTCGACAGTGGAGGGGGTTTGGGTGTGGCCATGGGGGAGGTGGGGATGGTTGCTCAAAACATTACAGTGATCAAAATACTCCTTTGCACATTTCAGTATCCAGAAACCGTTAATCACGCATACTTGGCCCAGGTCCTGCGCTGCCAAACAAAGCTGATGATGTCACTCGAACAATGGTTGCCATGGTGCTTGGTCTTTGTGCTAATTTCTGTCTTAATTGTTTGCGGTAACTTGCTGACGGTTACTGTAATGACTAGAGCCAGGCCCCTTCAAAGTAACATCCGCTTTCTTATCATCAACTTGGCTGTAGCCGACCTCACGGTGGGCATACTAACCGTGCCCTTTTATATTTACCACCTTGCAGTCGACAAAAAGGAAACGGAACTCACCATTTACAGAATGCTCGACGTGTTTACGGCTTACGCTTCTATATTTTCTCTCGTTGCTGTTGCCGTCGAACGATTTGTAGCCGTTTCCTGGCCGCTGAAGTATGAGAACACAAAACAGAAAACGTACTTTTGTACCATCGCATTTGTGTGGATCAGTGCGGCGTCTCTGGGTCTTCTGACGGTGCTAAACAGGCTTGGCTTGATTTCGTTGACTGCATTTTATATACCGATAAAGGTCAGTTTTTTTGTTTCGCTGTTGGTTTTGGTTCTGTGTTACAGTGCTATTTGGTTCGTCGCAACACGTTCTCAGTTTGGAGAGACGAGAAATTTTGAAAAACAACTGGGGATGACACTTTTCGTGGTAACTATCCTTTTTGTTCTCATGTGGCTGCCATTTCAAGTGCTGAATATGCTGTATTATTACGAAGTGCCGTGCGGGATTCACTGTAATTCTCACTTCGTCAATTTTTTCAAGGTGATGCATTATGGGAACTCGCTTCTTAATCCCATAATTTATTCGTTCAGAGTTCCTGAGTTTAAGAAGGCGGCGCTGGCGATGTTCTGTCGTGGATCTCCTACTTCTGAACGCGAAGGAGTGAATGGTCATGGACGTGACTTTACCATGGATACAATCACGGGCAGTAATAACCGTGTTTAGTACTAATATCTAGGGAGAAATTGCATTTCCTGGTAACAAAAACGCCCTTTTATGTGAGGTCTAAAATGAAGACCGTAAATGTGTAGCATATAATATTGACTTTTATACACGAACAGAACTGGCAGCCGCCATTTTGAGTTTAAATTGTATACAACACTTAGACCCAAAGTGGCAAAATAAGTTGTTATACTTACTTACGAATACTATTACATTTTTAACGTGTTTAAAATTTTAATGATATAAACGGAGAACAGTAGAACCTTATGTATAGACAAAATCGTGCCCAGGTTCATTTTACTTTCCAGCGTCTCTCGTGAAAGGAGAGTGAGAAACCCTGGGTACAAGGCTACTACAATTTTACAAAATTCAAAATCATTCAGCTGAATTGCAAGATGAAACTTTCTTTCTTTCTTCCACCCATCTTTTTGTAAAGTTGCTTCAAAAATTTGAACTATCATTTTTGTGTTTTTTAAAATTTTTTCCTTTCTCTTGTTTGATTACTTCATTTCCCTGTTACTTTATTTCTTTCCTTCACTCCTTCCTTCTAATTCTCAATTCATTCGTCTGTCAGATTTTCTTTCTTCTAAGTTGCTTTGAAAATTTCAGGGCACTCTAGAATAAGTGAAAAGAGTTGATACACATTTCTATAGACTCTTTGCAGCTACGGGTCACGTGACCACGGGTACCTTAAATCAAGCAGCTCTGACAAAATAATTTCCAGAAATGAAAAGAGCATGTTGACATTTGTAAAATGGCAAAGTTTCAACTATTGACTTCAAAAACATAAAAAGGAAAGCATTTTTTTTTCTAACGATTTGTACGGCTGTTGAGCAAATCTTGCTCTCCGCTGCCATTTTCACATATATTTGCTTTTTTTCGCTGTCTTTTTCGAAGTACTTAAAGTGGCACGGAAGCGAAATCTTCAAACTAGTTTTTAAAAGAATTTGAAACCAGTATAATTTCCGCTCAGACACTTGTTACTAGCTACTAAAAATAATTTCACGGAGGAATTACGAAGACAAAATAACTATTATGTTTTATCGCCAAAGCTGCGAAACTTTTTAAGCTCATTAGATAAGTGTGATGTCGCATGATTTGAAAGGCGGGAGATCCGAATCTCACTTTCCCGGTCCAATTCATTTGATCACGGCGAGGTTTGCGTGGCTGGCGGCCCAGGGTTTGAGCTAAAAACTCACTATTTCGCTGTAAACGCTAGTGTAGAGCAGCTTGGAGTTCTTTCAAACCATATGTCGTCATAAATCACCGTGGTATTTTTAGAATTTGATTCACGCTGAATGCACTATTTTGAAAGCTTATTTCACGGACTTAAAATGGTCAGGTAAGCACTTTTATCCATTTACAGTCGAATAGAAGTGTTGGAAAATCCCTTAAAGCTATAAAAATACCATTGACAAAATGGCTTCAGTGGCAATTTAACGTTGAGACTTGAAACTATGCCTTCTGTTTAATGTTAACCTGCTCTTTATCTTTCTGGACCTCATTTTATCATAGCTATATGATTTAAGATAGGTGTGACCACTAACTGTAAAGACAACATCAGTCCACTCAACAGTATGTTTGTCAGTTCATCAAGCAGTTCGTCAGTTAAACCAGCTATTACTATCGTAAACGAAACGGTCGAGGTTGAAATAAGGAGTGATGAGTAGAAGATTAGATTAGTTGCGTATACAATTAGAAAAATTGCTAACAAACAACGATATTTTTTACTTGCTAAGAAAATTAATTTCTGAGCAACAGCAGCACAACAATATATACTTACATGTGCGTGTTAGAAGTCTGACAGTGTTAATTAGTCGGGAATATTTGTACATATGTATCTAGAAAGGTGGTAAAAATAAAACAAATACAATTTTAACAATTAAACAATTACTATCAGCCTTCCAAGAATTGGTTCTCGGAAGCCGCTAATACACGTTGAAACATTTTGCTGAAACTTGTGTGCAACAACGACGCAAAACCAGTTTCACCTGTTGCAACAACGACGCAAAACCAGTTTCACCTGTGTGCAACAACGACGTAAAACTAGTTTCACTTGTGTGCAACAACGATGGAAAACCAGTTTCAGCAGGGGTTTTGCCGTTTGACATAGTCGGTCTCGTGAAACTCTTGAATTTACGTTGCGAGACAGTTTCACGAAAAGTAGAACCGCTTTCTACTTCTGCAACAGTCACAACGATCGAAGCTGCTATAAAAACAAGTGTTTCACCGTGTAATACTTGTCTCCCTCGGTCTTGTTACGTCACGCTGCGCATGCGCAAATCAATCAACGTTCCCGAACAAGTTTCAACCTTTTGATGTGAGAGTGTGACAGTTTACCCGGATGTTTGGGGAACAACATCTATTTTCATTCAGATTGACCGCGCGATCGGCTTTCCGTTGACAGGAATCTTTCTATAATTAACTGTTCTCCGGACAATGTTTTTTTAATCCTCCTCATGCACCCACGCACCCAGCGCCTTCGTTCCTCTTTACCAGCGGTGGGGAAACAGAAACTGGTTGGTACTTCACATATGATACGCTAAAGATCACGAAATGTGAAGTACCTACCCAGCAACTGGGTACTCATGAATCATGTGGACACTTGAAACCGGACTTTACAAAATCTCGATTTGCACATGCCCAGGAAAATTGCGCACGCATTACACGTAAATATTTTTACAATCAGAGCCTGCGTTCCTTATGGCCAGCGCCATAAGAAATGCGTGTGCCCTGGGAACGAGATTGATACTTTTTTTTTGTTTCAAGCTAGTCGGGTTTGGATTCGGAATCGCGTGTAGACGGAGCATTAGTAGAACATTGGTGGGTTGTAAAAGTTTAAAACACATCACTGTCAAAGTATCAGTTAAAGTCTTAACACTTGTTGGAAAATAAAATTTTAAAAGTTTCTTTTAAATACGTGAGTTTTGTCATGCTAGAGGAACGTATAATATGCCACTACCACTACGTAAACGTCATCGAACCCGCTAATGTCTCTAGACTTTCACCGCTCACCGTAAGTATGTTAGCATAATTAGCATTAACGTCTTGGGGAAACGACTGGTAAGGAGCGACACAGAAAGGTCTGCGAGAAGGCTATCCGCTATATGTATGTATTTATGATGAATGTTGGTATAACTAAGAAATAATTATCTTGCGGAAGCCTGCCACCCTTCATATGCTTCGTCACTTTATATCAGAACAATGCTATTGCAGACTCCTTTAAGAAAGGTTAAAACTGGTCTTTTGTTGAAATAAGGGTTTCTCGTTAGTTTCACTGTAAAGCTCTCTTTCACGATGCGATTACGAGTATCTTAGGGCTTATGGTGCATAACCACAAAACTAGATATCATCTATCATAAACCAAGCGATGCCTTTCTTGGTTAAAAGTAAAAGCCCTTCACTTATATATAGCTAGAACATCGCACGCTTGCGCGAACATATGAGGTTATCTTGGAGTGAGTGTAGCTGAAACAAGTGAAATCTTTTCCAACGAGGAGATAAACTTCGTATGTTCGCGCCAATGTTTAATTTTGTTTTTATTTTATCGACATGCAGTGTTTCTTTGCGACGAAATTGGCGGGAAAAACAAAGAAACAACGTCGTCACTAGTGGAGATATGGAAAATATGTCACTCGTATCCCGGATGTAGTATCGTATGAAATCTACGAGTGGCCTATTTAACAGTAAAACACTCAAATCTATATAATAAAGCTTTTATTGATTAGCACAATCCCGCGGACTGGACGTGAAAATGCCAACTAAGCTTAGTTCTTCTGCATTTGTTCAAACTCCGTTACGTTCATTCTGATCCTCGTTTCCTAGCTCGCTTGTTCATCGGCACCTCCGTATCAAAATGGCCACTGTAATTAATCACGTGTTATTTCTTTAAATATAGGCCCAATTTTTACATTCTGAGCCCGTTATTGGGTCTTGTTAAACCTACACTGTATATTATTTACTTAAATCATTTTCTTGGTATTTTCTTAAAAATTTGGTTTGAAAGAACATTTGATCATTAGTGTCTAAATCCTACTGTTGCGTACTTTGCACCACATCAAGGCCGATATATGTAAAAGATCGTTCATCTACGTTGCATTCAACTTTGTTTACATATTTACTTAAAATCTCTTATTGCAAGTGAAGGAGAAACTATAATCTGTTTTAATTTCACCCAACTAATACTATCTAACATTCGGTTTCCTGAAAGCGTGGTCATGTGGCTAGCAACGAATAATTTATTTGACTTCATCCAATTAACCAACAGAAATCTTGCAAGGCATTCGACCAAATCTACTTTATATGCATTTGAGATTATTCACGCCAGTGTATTAAGCGTCAGTATCCAAACATCGATCAGTCTTGAAGGTAAGCCCTTTGAAATTGCCGGGAACTTCAAGTTTTCGTATTGTTTGTTTTCATTTACAAATGAAGCAGCTGGGCAATTCCCTTGCTAAGAATATGTCCGCGGTTTATCACAACAGATCAAAAAGGCACCCAACTAGAAGCCAAGAAACGTTTCCTCTCGGTAAGTAACTTTAGAAATCTTTAAAAATCACTCCAAACTGTCAGCCATAGAAGCTTTACCGATCATATCCGAACAAAGAGAAGTCAAGCAACATAACATTCATTTGTGAGACATTACCAAGAAAATTAAAGAACATATTCAGAAATTGTTGAAACAGGAATGATTCGTGACATAATTCGGATGAGTGAACAGGATATCAAACATCACATTTCGATTTCACGAATCATGCGTGGAGTTTGAATATACCAATTAGTCTTAAACCTATAAATTATTTCATTTTCTAAATGTTTTGCTACTTTCCTATACATTCTGCTGTTAGCAAAATAATTTTTTCGAATTTTACTGATCGTTTACGTCATGATTAGACATCACATTTCGATTTCACAAATCATATCGGTAGACCTTAAATATTAAATTAAAGATACCAGTTAGTCTTAAACCTATTAATCAATTGATTTTTTTAATGTTTTGTTCTCTGCTGTAAGCAAAATAATTCTTTCGAATTTTACTCATCGTCTACGTGTTTTACCGCAAATTAGACGTCACATTTCGATCTTATGAACCATGGTAATTCGTGAGATCACAAATCTATTTAAAAATACTAAATAAAGGTACCAGCTAGTCTCAAACCTACAAATCGATTGGTTTTTTCAATGTTTTGCTTCTTTTCTATACATTCTGCTGTAAACAAAAGAGTGTTCAAGTTTTACTGATCGTTAATGTGGAGTTTACACGAATACGCAAAAGGAACTGAGTTGAGGGGTCCAGTTGAGTTCAGTTATAAACAGATACTATTTGCGGTCGATGCCCAAGTAATTAGTTAAAGTTTTAGTCAATTGTCAGTTATAAGCTAACTTTTGGCTATTCTCATTCCTATTAGTAAGTTCAAAAGTCTCGCGAATAACCGCAGTTCTAACCCTCTTGTCAGGAATAATCTGCCATGAAAGCTTCGTCCTTCAATCGCTGATATTTGCAGTGTTGTTTCTAAATTTTTTAAATTATTTTTTGACCTAAAATGAATATTAATCAACGGGAAGAGCCTTGAAACATGTATCAAACTGTTAATGCTGAGACTATAGCAAAAACTTATTCAGAACTACTTTGAACAAATACTACTTGTATAAACGCCATCAGTAAGACAGAACCTCATACAGTTTGCTTAGCGTTCGTACTCATTGTACTCAGGCGACGGATGAACACGCTTGCCAGAACACTAAAAACATTTTAGAATAATTAATTAAAGACTACTAAGTACCCCGCCGACACTTTGTTTCTTTTTGGCCTTATAAACAAAAGAAAGGCTTTCAACCGCAGTCTGATTATTTGATATTATATAAAACTTAGCGCTTGTTCAACAATATTTGAATACGTTCTCCTTTCGAGGCAATATCGTCAAGTTATGCTGCAACAAACACATTTAAGTAAACATGCGTTTTTCTTCTGTCAGCTCACCAAACTAAAAACTTTGTTAACAACTCTACAAGAAACTTTTAAAGTGATATCAAACATAGAATTAAAAGTTTAGAGCGAAGCAAATCTTGTGACGAAATTGTAGGTATACTTGTGTAATCTTAGTAGTTGTTCGGTCTTCGGGCTTCACTTTCACAGCCTGTCTAGATTGCGTCAATTCATCAATGTCAGCATGGGTTGTCTAGTTTAGGGGCTCGACACGTCACTGGAAGATGTTATACGTTCATTTAAGTTCAAAAAAGTATTCTTTCGCAGAATTGACTCAAAAGAGGGAACAAAAATCTCAGTCAGTTTTAAATATGTCTAAAATCAAAAAGAATTAACAAATTGCAAAGTTTCAAGTATTGAGTTCTTGCAACATTTTTGTGTTCAAATGAGCACACAACTTGAAAGCATCTTTGGAAAACAATCTTTCATTTCACTCTAGAAACATAACTTTGCATCATGTATGAACTAGACCAAAATGAACAAACGTTCCTGGTCGGTTGTAAGGAAAACATGTACTTGAAAAGAACCAAAACCGGCATACCAAGTGCCAACATACTCGACAAATCTAATCGGCAACCTACTGATTGTTGATATTAGTCCACAACTTTTGTTGACGCTTACTGTCAGCCCTGCGTTATGAATTTTTCGCAACCTTGATCCCAGGGCTATTCTGCGTGGAGATTGAGTGGGAGTCCTGGGAACAAGTTTGAAATTTTAAAACGCTTTGTCGCTTCTTTAGTCGCCTCTTTGTCTTAAATTCTTGCTTTATGTTCGATGTTTTGTTCTTATGTTTCGGTTTTTTGCTTTGGCTTCTTACGTTTTCGCTTTGTTTTGTTTTTTTCCCCATTTCTTTATTTATACGTAAGTCAAGAATCCATTCTTTGCTCGGTTGCTTCTTTTTACTGGGCTACCTGTGGCAAACCCAGTAAAAGATCCGTCGTCGACCAGACAAAATTTCATTTCCACAATTCCTTTCAGTGCCAGCTCGAGCACAAGTTTTGAAGTCTGGACTCATCAAGGTCTATCTATGTGGGGAAAAGAAGAAGAAATCGTAAAATGTGAAATACATTTTGCTTCGAATTCCAAAATAAACGCAACTAAATCAATTAGCTTATAAAACAAATTCAGTAAAACATGCGCTTTGATTGGCCATCTTCGAAGCTCAGTTAGAAACCAAGAATGGAACAAAGCTAAAGGTTACATAAAAACACTAACAAGGTATAAAACATCAAAATTGTACTAAACGAACTTTTTCGACTCATAAAATCATCTTCCTGAAAACAACTTTTAACTTTAGTACCATTTTGATACCAGTGAACGTTTTTAGAGCGTCTTGTTGTTAACCGTAAACGCTTGAACAAGCCCCCCCCCCTCCCCCCTCCTCTCCAATAAGCCCCAATCTCTTATGCGCCCCTATTCTAGGTAAGCCCCCTCCCACCCTCTCTAATAAGCCCTCCTAACCTAAAGACGACGAAGCTAAAAAAAAAAAAAAAAACATCCTGTCATCGAAAACACACTTTGTCAATGGTTATATCTTTTTAAGTTTTTTTAAAGTGCCGAGCAAAACGCCAGAGAAACACAAAGTTGCTAAGCTAAATCCTTTGTCGAACCCAAGTGGCTCATAGGGCCGGCGCTTATCTCTGGTTTCTGTAGTGTTAAGCGTATGAGAGTCTTTGACTCCCCCTGGACAGGACACTAATCTATCGCAGGTTAGCTCCCAGCAGAACTGGTACTCATTT
>JAOBAT010118189.1:0-24568 GCA_026413305.1 Hydrozoanthus tunicans
TAGGCATACGATGTCAAAATACAAGAGAGATAATTTGCGATTCAAAACAACCTCACTTAAAACTTATTTCGTTCCGGGCCGGAAAGAAATGTTAGAATTTGAGATTTCCGAAGCATGCGCAGAACCGTGACTGTGCCCTTTTAAGCCATTCCCTTTAAACACAAAAAGGGTCACTAAATTGGGAATTTATGTATTCACAAATAGGATGAAAGTTGTTTTACCCTGAAATTTCAAGAAAAAGTACAGCGATTAAAGTGAGCGCAACTTTTTTTACTTGCGTTTGAAAATTTTGAATTGACAGATTTGGTTCAAACTTGACATTTACCAACTCTCACCAGAATTTATTCGACTGATTTGGCATACATGCTAAAACAATTATCCCCCTCAGTGTGGATGCCTTGCGAAAGATTTTTACCCTCGATCACCGCTTCGCATCTCGGTAAATATCCATCACTATAGCCACCTCCACTTCGGGGGATAATTAACAATTATTCCAAGAGCGCGCGTTGGATATGAGATGGTAAATAGCCGACGAGGCGCGTAGCACCAAGTTTGCTATAGATCATCTCATATCCAACAAGCGCGAAAGGAATAATTGTTTTGTTAAATTTAATTAGTTTTCTAACTTCTTCCATACTTAGAAATAACAGCTGAATTTTATTCAGAACCTATTTTTTGGCTTTGCAAACACTACAGTCAGTTTCCATATTTGGTGAACTCCGAATATGAGCTGATAACCGAGATTGAATGAACCAATCGTAACGCGCGAATCGCAGTATTCGAGATTGAAAATTTAATAATTGCTAATTATTATGCTTTCCAGCTAGAGCCGTGTCGAAGGATAAGCCACTCGATTAGTTTTCAAGAATATAACACATTTCAGGTGCAGCTGCTTTTGATTAGCTGGCAATAAAACTAAACTTTTTTAAACAGAGTGAACAGGAGCTTATTTTTTCGGACTGTTCAAATTCATATTTAGTTCAACGTTGAACCCTACTAATCATTTGAAAAATCCTGGTCTTTTAAGTTCTCTGCCGGTCCGCCTTCCAAACATAATGGCTTCTGACTGACTTTAATTTTCTTTCCAAAATTAAGCTCCTAAGAACCAAATAATGCGGCTGTATCGCCAAGAGAACAATTTGACTTAGTCCGCATACAGTTTAGTACATGACACTTATTACTTTTTCGGCTCATTTTCTAAACGATCTAGTTTAGCTATCTTTGTTTGTTTTGTATCCCTCGGCACGTTTCTAAAGTTTGGGAGAAAGTTCAATTTATATCCTAGAAATGTAAATAGGTCATGCATTTCATAATTTTAATGTTTATGCAGCATATTTTTTCTTAAGAAAAGTATAATTACTTCTACCCCAAGTTGAACAAGTTGCTTCTTTCCAGAATTAAAAGTCTCTTGATTTAAAGGACGAGCAATATGTGAAAGAACGGATTCTCGGTTTACTTTTTTACCTCGGACGTGATTCACAATTCCCTTTAAGTTTCTACTCTTTCTTCCAGCTTGCATGATTGACATATTACGACATTTTAAATGTTTCTTACGTTTTGTACAATTGATGTTATCAATCGAATACCGGGAGTGTTTTCTTTTTAGCCATGGCCACTTACTTTTGTAATAAAAAAAGTGAACTATCGTCAATGCTTAAGAACTCGACAGAAATTACAACAACTTTGAGGACTTCAAATAACGACACCATACTCAATAACTAATACCTGCTGTTTTTTCTCTCTTAATGTCTAATTTTGGCCAAGTTGTTTGAATGCAAGTCCACCTGCTTTGAACACTTTATTTAAAATGTTAAAAGAAGCCTAGATACTTTTACAAGGGACTCAGTGTTTAAAATCTCTATAGCTGTGAGGGAAAGGACATCGGAAACAAGCCGAAATAAAAAGAGAAACAAGAAAAACACTGAAAAAAAACTGAAACGGGAAATCAAAAGCTGTGAACAGACAGCTCAAAATATTAGAAAGTTTCGCAAAACAGATCTATAAATGAATAAATTATTACGTTTTTACAAAATGAACACCGCGGCAAAGAAATTAAATTCTCGCTCACGCTGTGCGTGGCCATGCTTGCTAACAAAGAGATCAAAAGAAACTGACATAAAATTAAGTGGCATTTTTAATAACTGTTAATGAAGGGGTTTCTGGTCAAAACTCTTGACTCTGGGTATATCTAACGATTTCTCCTTATACAAAACACTAGATAGATGAACGCTCATTGAGAACAAGTGTTAACATTATAACGCACAGTAAGAAGAATAATACTGTCATTTAGCGGCGTCTGAGCATTAAACACATTCATGTATACATACATACATGCATGTCATTTGGGGCTCAGAAAGGCACAGTGGAATTTAGCTAAAAAAGTATGACTGAAAAACTTATCCGACATCAGCCATGGGATCGAGAACAAATAGGTTTTTCTGACGTAACCTAAATTCGTATCAAACAAGTAACAGCTTATAAGGGTTATGAATTATTACAAAGTTTCAAAAAACACCGCCGTATTACATACCGCTAGCTATGACTGGAAGCTGCAGTCAGTGGTAAGTAGCTGGGTACAAAATCAGTCTTTCGGGGTCAGCTAATCAAACCAGTCTGCTTTCAATTTCCGGCAACTTTGAACAAGAACATTTTCTCAGCTGTATGTGAGCGACTTGGAAATTGCCATGGTAAAGGCTTAACGTTTGCCTGTCAATGATTGGTAAATTTATGACTTCGTCACCATGGTTTACAATTGCCCGAAAATTGTCTTTACAGTATTTTGAAACGAGGAGCAGTTGCGTGCTTCTTGGTCTTCTCGACACAAAAATATTTTCAAAATGCATGTAGCATATTACAAGAAAGCGTATTGTTTATAGCGGAGGGGTTGGCGCAGTGCTAAGATCTCTGCCCCCCGGCCCAATCAGGTCAAGGCTTGAATATTTGGGTGACTTCTCTTGCTAAGGGGCCAGTCAGTTTTCCCGTGATCCTTCTGAATGAGTACCAGCATACACGAGCAGCTGCCTGTAAAGCACCTTTGAGCATTCATATGAAAAGCGTGCTTTTTAAATGCATCACTTTACTTTACTTTATTTGAAGATAGGCCAAAACGAGTTTTGAAAAAACCGAGAAAAGGTTCTCTTTTTTGGCCACTGTTAATAACTCAAAAACAAACTGTTTTTATACAGAAGTTTCATGCAGGCTTTCGGCGAGCGCCGGTGTGAAATTGCCAATTTTAGCTATAGCTGGGGCTATGGGGCTTGGGTATTAAGTGGCGGAAATCGAGAAAAAGACTCGATTCTCAAACGACGTGCCTGAAAAGCTATTTGAAAAAAAAGGCTTTTTTGTTTTTTCAAAGTCTATTAAAAACAGCAGAACAGGTAGAAACTTACCCTTTTTGAGTTGTTATAGTGTAAAAACTCCGATTAGATAAAATAATCCAATAGAAAAAAATGGTGTAACAGAAACACGCATTTGATTGAAACGACGTGAGTTAGTTGTGATTCGTTTTGCTTCTTTCCACAGCTAAAACAATGGAGAATGAACTCAGTCACTGTAATTTGTTATTTGGTGGTTGAAAGACGTACGTAGACCGCCAAATGGATAAAAAAGGGAATGAAATGAGGAATTAATCCTGGTTGGCGCTAGAAACTTGTTTTTTCAGGGTGTTGAGCCGTCGTATATAGGGAATTTTATTTGATTTATTTTAAATGTTAAACTTAAAGCAAGTATTCTCCTGCTTTAGTTGCGATGCTTGTCCTAGTAAGCGTGGAAAGTTTGCTTTGGAGGAATTTTTTAAACCAGCACGTGTTTGGCCCCGTCATATATATTATGTTTACTAGTAATTAATTTTTTTACAGTGTGCTAAACACAAACTTTTTACTCCGGTAGGAAGTGTGACGCACTCTATAACCAGCGGAATGGACTTTCTAAGCAACCTAGACTGCGAACAGGCTCTCCTGTAGGGTCGGGGAACGAGCCGCGAGGGGAATGGGGGGAGGGAAGGGAAAGGAGAGCCTGCACGGAAACCCCCCCTCCCGGCCCAATCTTCATTTACGCCCACCTGTCAAAATGTGATCAGAATATCTTAGAAGTGTCACGCAAACGTCACACTGTGGCAACAAATGTCAAAACAAACATTCGCGTAGCGCGGAATATTTTCGAAATAGAGAATAAATGTAGGCGGACGTAGCTGCGAAAAAAATCGGTTCTAGGAGGAAGAAGAGAAATTAAGCTATCATACAACGACTGCTGTCGTCTTTCTGGAGTTTGTTTTAAACTAAAAACAGGAGTGTTGGTAGAAACATTGGCTTCGAAAACTTGTTCGAGCCTCAGGAAAAACATAAAGGGCATTAACTTGCACAGTTGTGTAGTTTTTCGCAGCTCAGTTTTCATGCAGAGCATAAGTTGTTCCGATCGCAAACGTGTATGTTGTCCGTGTGCTAGAAAAGTAAGACATTGTCTAACTGTTTCTCTCTTGTCAAGTCTTCCCTGGACAAAGAAGGAAAAGACGATCTCGATGAAACAATGAGTGTAGAACGCTGTCAACAAAAATCGACACAACACCTGAAAAGGTGATACGCCGATCGTTTGTCCAAACAGCGAAAATGGAACAGTGAGATACCCTGCAGATAAAAAAAATTAATGATCAAACAAAACTTAACATTATTCACATTTTAGTACAAATGATCTTCTAGAACAAATGATCTTGCCTCTTCGAACTGATCAGCTATTTACTAATTTAGCTATTTCAGGGACCAATTACAAGAACGGAAGACTTCTTCCCACCGCAGTTTTCATTCCCACAAACGATGCCCTTCGCAAGCACAAGAACTTGATACCAATTAAAACTTTTACCAAACCCCGTTGGTAAACTTCTAAAACATCCTTTTAAAAAGTGCTCTATTGCCGCTTTCCGTTCGGGTTTGAAAATACGCTTTGAGTTTTCTCTAAAGCTTCGAACAAAATTTCTCCAATACTGACCTCCGCCATATTCGTTTTCGTTTGTGTGATCTGGAAGCTGTCACGCGTGGAGCACCCGCTTTTAAACACCTCTCGACCAATAGGAATTTTGCTTTGTCTGAGCAGGCTCTCCTTTCCCTTCCCTCCCCCCCTTCCCCTCGCGGCTTCGAAGCTCGTTCCCCAATCGTACAGGAGAGCCTGTTCGCAGGATATAAGAAACTGCGTAAGTGTAACTGTATTTGTGTTTCACTCGATGGGGCTACTAAATCTCCAACTCAAAGACAACTGTTGTAGTATTACATACCTGAATAGACTTATCTCTTGTTTCACTTCATCGTATCATATTTAATTGGAGAGTTTTGAACCTACCCACATGATACGAGAAATGTAGTAGACTTGCAGGTTGCACAGAATAAAGATTCGTTAACTTATCCAAAATAGAAGAAGGTGGTGTCTCACCCTGATGTCATTGTTTTTGTTTCTAAAGTACTTTATTGTTTTACAAGCATTCTTGTCAGTTATAATTGGTTTATCACTATATCATATGGAGAACATTACACACTTGTTGTTCCAGGTTTGTCTTATAATTCTCATTTATCAGTAACGTCATCCAAAAGAGCACCAGCAAGCAGAATGATACCACATTCTGTCATAGTTTTTGCTTTCTTTCGTCTGGTCAGGTTGTAGATATTTTGTTCCAGGTAACGATGGCTGTAAGTTACTACAAAGTTTGGTACTTTTGAAAAGTATGCTTCCTTAAATTTTAATACAGGCATTCGCAGCACAACCGTTTTCGGTACAAGGAACACACCAGGAATAACAAAGAACAGTTTTTATGGTCTTGGCAGGGATTAAAGCCCCCTCCCCCAATGCCTGACAAATAAGCTCTGCCTCCTCACCTTTCCTTTTAAATAAGAAGTTCTGTCCATCGACCTTAAGGAATGGCGACCAAGGGTTATTAAGTTTGAGATTAGGAACACTGATGTCTTTACCATGGGGAGTGTATATAGGAAAATACTGTTTTACTTAAATCACTTGGTTCTTTGTCTAACAGGAACATAGCAAAGAATTGCTTTCCATGCATCACCTGCGTCTTTAGCTTGTATAATTCTCTCTTTAGAAGATGTACTCGGCTCCATCTTTTATTTTTGCGGCGTATTTTACAACAGCTGATCTTGGGTGAGGTTTGAGCCGAGGACAACTGGAGTGGATGATGTTAGAAACCACTCTATTTTCTAGAGTTCTGTTTCCTTTCTCATGATAGGCAGTTCCTAGAACGAATGGTAGGAAGCCGTTTTGACTTTATTACCGATACGTATAAACAACCCAGCACACAGACAGACTCAAACAGTAAAATATGGAGAGAGCATTAAATGCTAAAAGCATGTTATGTCCGATAAAGCGTGACTAAAACTTTATATCATTTCCCCTAGAGGACTGGCTATGAGGAATTTGTTTATTAACTGAACATGTGGAAGGCGTTTGGGCGTGTGCAGGGAACGAAAGAAGGATGTGTTATTCCATTGAATTCGAACTTCAAACCAGCATGAGAAATTGCTGCACTTAAAAAATGCTCTTTAAAATATATTATTTAAGTTTTCTGCCATCCAATCTTGGAACTTTAGTTTTAACAGACTTATAAAAATCGAATGTGTACAAACGACCTATTACTTGTATAAATACGATTCTTGTACGATGGGTAATTCTGTAATTGGTACAATTAATACTTCAACTCTACATGTTATGCACAGCTTTGTTTATCGATACAAGGCAAAAGGAATTTGAAAATGGGGTTTTACTTGAATAGAATTAAGTTAACGATACGGTGTGCCAGGATTATCTTTAAGAAACTCGAACGCTATGATATCAGTGAAAGCCCGTATTTTTTAATGGTGTAGATACAACTACGGTGAGCATCTAGTCCTCTGTACCTCATAGTTCAATCACTGGATAGTGATTTTTTTCCTTGTTGTATGGTAGATCAACCGCAACTGACGATCAAACACCTAAGTATGTTTTAACTGCTTGTTTGTAAAACAAGACCAAGTGATTTGATCAATTATATGAGTTTTTTTTTTCAAGTGACCCAACACAGAAAGGCTTTCGAATTCGCGGTAGCAGCTGTGAGTAGTAACTCATCCACTAAACAATCATTATTTTGGTCAGAAATACGTGTTTTAAAGAAATTCAGACAGAAGTCTTGTTTCTCCGTCTGAGTTCTTAGCTGTTTACTGCTTTTCACCTAAGTGCGGTGAGAAAAACAACATTTTGTTTGCCAAGTTCGACAACTTTTAAGTTTAAAAACATGACCCATGCGACTACTTCTAGAGCTACTTTCTAATCCGTATTACAATTCCTGGTGAAAGACAATTTTCGAAACAATACTCGTATTCCGTTGTTACATTGATTGTAAATAAATCCTTCTTTATATATCTCAGTGGGGAACTTTAGCCTGTTTGTTACCTATGCTGTTGGCCCAACAAGGGCGAAGCAGCTGTCCACGGCTGCTAACACTCAGGTTCAAACTACTTCTGGCCCATTAGACCTTTGTGCGATTTTGTTAGCTCAGTTCTATATCATTACCACGAACGTGCAATACTGATATTAAGAGTTCTGAAGGCTAAGAATATCTGCTCTAACAATACAAACTCTACACTAATTTTGGCGATCGCAAAGGATGAAAGTTAAAAATCAAAGACATTCGTTTCTAAAACGAGGAACAGTCTGTGGCGATTGAAAGTTTGTGCAAAACCACATAGCAGGTAGAACTACACACATTCAAAGGGCTTAAAGAATAAAATTCCGTTTAGTTGAGATAATACAAAAGAAAAACGGTGCAACAAGAAAACACATTTGTTTGAAACATTGCTTGAGTTGATTGTGGCTTGATTTTGCTTTTATTTTACAACTAGAACAATCGAGAATGAATTTGATCACTGTAAACAATGAGTTATTTTGATTTCAGTATGAAGTACGCAGTATTCATTTATTTGCCATTAGTTTACATTGTAATAGTCAATATACTCTATTTACTTAAGCTTATATGGCGAGGATGTCTGATATGAAGCCTATGGCTTATTTGCAAGAAAACAGACACCCTCAGTCTAGTTTCGTTACATTATAGAGTAGATGAAAAGATGGTTTACATAAAGGAGCTCTTCTTGAATTATTGATCGGGTAGATTTTGAGATTAAGTTTGGATGCCTTTTTTAATATAGATTTATCGAAAACAATAATCAAGAAAGTATAAGCGAAAGAAACTGGGCGCTTCGACAACCATATGTTGTTTTCACGGACCTTATAAGCAACGAGGATGACGGCAGGGATCAATGCAACAATGAATATGATATCTGCTCCTTGGAATGGGCCGTGATGATCACCTGAACGCAGGAGTCTTGAAAATTATACTTACGTGGAGAGCTAGCTCATTTTGATAGTTTAAAGGCTACGAGAACAACCTACAAACAGTTCAACTTTTTCTGTTCTCAAAAAGAAAGCAAATGAGTCATGAAATCGAAAAAGAAAAGCGAGAAGTGTGTTGTTTTTAAGCTGTCTTGGTCGATGTTGTCGTCCTCTTTGTAAAAGGTCCTTAACAAGTATCAACAGTAATATGGTAACACGAATGGAAAGAAATCTATAAATGAAGGATTGTTAGTAATAAAAGCCTCATTCTGATTGGTCGGTTGAGAGTTTGAGCTAATATATATGAAAAGGACCTTTTCCTTGTAAATTTAACAATTATTGCACATACGTTGATTTCTCAGTCGGTCTTAAAATAATTTATCTCCGACCCTGTGAAGGGGTAAGTGAGCAAAGGCAACGCAACATTTTGGGGAGTGTATAGGAAAATTTTGTTTATTCACTTAAATCACTTGGTTCTTCGTCTAACAGGAACATAGCAAAGAATTGCTTTCCATGCGTCAACTGCGCCTTTAGCTTGTATAATTCTCTCTTTAGAAGGTGTACTCGGCTCCATCTTTTATTTTTGCGGCATATTTTACAACAGCTGATCTTGGGTAGAGTTTGATACAACTGGAGTGGATGCTGTTAGAAACCGCTCTGTTTTCTAGAGTTCTGTTTCCTATCCCATTATAGGCAGTTCCTAGAACGAATGGTAGGAAGTCGTTTTGACGTTGATTTCTCAGTCGGTCTTAAATAATTTACCTCCGACCCTGTGAAAGGGTAAGTGAGCAAAGGCAACGTCATCCTTGAGGGAAAAAGATTGATTAGAAGGCAGTTTTGGAATCGTCAACAAAAGCAACATTTGGTAATTAGTTAGTCATTTTTTCAACAACTGGACTCTGCCTTGATTTCCCCCCCCCCTCCCCCGGGAAAGGGGGGGCCCTTCGGAGTCAAAAAGGTAGGGATGACCGTCGGAAAGGTTCCCAAAATACCCTAAAAAAATTTCCACCCTAAAATTACCTCTCGGTTTTAAAATTACCCTAAAAAATACCAATTGAAATCTGAAAATTTTCCCTGGGTAGCTAGCGGCGCAGCTCTTGTTGCGCCGAACGTGATATGCAGTAAAAACTAAAACGCAAAAAAAAAGGCCGAAGGCGGACTTTTTGTCTTTACTACTTGCTAAAACATGGGACTACAAGCAGTCCAATAGCTACACGTTTTTAAACCCTAAAAAATACCAGATTCTTGCTTTAACACAGGATTTCTTTTAACAACCCCTAAAAATACGACGGTCATATCTACCATCCATGGCCCATTATAGGGAGTACCCCCCCGGCTTGATTCATTTAATAGCACGAGATCAAAGAGGACACGTAGTGTGTATGGAACGTGCTTTTAATAAGTTATTACGTACAAAGGAAAGCTGTTTTGGATCGAACGGTTTAGTTAACAAGTTTGTGGTCGGACTGACGCTGGAAAATGATCTATACATGGAACAGACGTTATGAAAGTGTTTCATTGTTTCCGTGTCGTCGTAAGGCGTCATCAAATATCAAGTGGTTCTTAATTTAAAAACGGGAATTGACTATGATTTAGAACAACATTTTATGTTCCACATAAGGCTTTAGAAATTGTCACTTTGCCTCGAAAGTGTCAACTGTTACTTGATTATTGGTGGTGTGAGACAAGAATTTCCTTGTCTGAGGTGCCGAAAGTGTTTAGGTTTGAAAAGGTTTGTTTGTAAACAATACGTCATCTGAATCTCGCTTGTTTCGATCACGAGATTTTCAAGATATTAGCCAGTCTTTTATGAACACTTTATCAAGCTGCTGTTTGAACTGAGTGGTACAATACCGAAACTGGGCTTACTCGAATGAAACAAACAAACCAACACAGCAGGATAAACTGGAGGAAACTAGAATATCTTCTGTAAAATTAGTCTGAAGCTATTCCTCACTAAAACAAGTGGATGAAAAGGATATTAATTCTGAACTCAGCTACTAGTGAGACAATGACATGCAGGTATTGAGGGCTAATATGAACTTTTTTCATAGACAGCGGCGATTTCAATATCCCTTTGTGCGCATTCAAGTTAACCGTACGAGCATCGCTTCAAATATTGGTAACATATTCTTTTGAAAGTTTACTTCAAGCTGGAACGAGGCTGGCCAGGTTAAATTGAATGCAAACAAAAGAATGGTTAAAATAGCCGCCATCTATAAAATGATCTCTCTTAATATATAGGCTTTGGTTAGAACAGCTAACTTTAATAATATAGAAATAAGTGTTTACTGTTAAAAAATAGCAAAAACTTTATTACGTTCTTAATGTTCTAAGAAATGTAAACACTATTCATGTTGTTTTTTCAGTCATGCATCAGAAATTAGCCATGTGCCCTAATCATGATGTGAATTCAGGTTTACTCAAACTTTTCAGACTTACTCCTATTTTGTGTGCCTTTGAACGAGACAGGCTTTATGAAACTATAGAAATGGATGGTTTAGTCCCACAAAAACATTTGCCCGAGAAAACTAAAAAAATTGACGATGAAAAATTTGACAAAATTTTGTTTTGGCTGATAAAGTAAAGTTAACGCACTTCCGACCACCACGAAAGCTCGAAACTTCAAAATTTTCCGGGAGAGAACGAATACCCCTAGAAAGCTTTGGCGCTCGTTGGGTTGTGTTATGCGCAAGTTTAGCAAAGCCGCCCAATAATGCTCCGAAGTACTTGAGGTTTACAACACCCCCCCCCCCCTTCCCTAGCTTCCAGGGTCGTTTTCCTTCATGAAATCTTCGGGTGAAATGATGAGGGAAGGGATGGGAATTTTAATCCACCCGTGCCGGCATTTTGTAGCTTTTATCAACGAGGATAACAATAATGACAAGCCTGCAGTATTTATTAGTAAAAAACGTTTTGAGTACTAGATGGCTCAAATTACGTACAGCAAAATTGTGTCAATGTAAGTAGTGATTATTGTTAAAAACAAGGTAAAAGTTTTCGTTTACATTGTCCGCGCTGGCTAATATTGTTTGTTGATATTTGAGTGTTCGTCAATTCTGATTTTACATTTTTGACTTGATTCCGATTTTCTGACGCTCGTCAAACCAATGCGTCAGGATAATAATTTCGATTACTGTAATTGAACCAGACTGGCTTCGCTCGACTGCAGCGATATAGCTAACAACAATTAATGAAATTTTAACAAAACAAAAAGTTCAATTGTAAAATTAGTAATGACATCAAAAACATAATTACACGCTGTAGCAACGTTGAACAAAAATCTTATTATAACAGTATGTCCGTCTTAGTTGAGGGTAATGTAACTCGTGAACATTTCCAATTCCAGCCGTTAAGTTTTTCTTTACTTTTGCAAAAGCTGTCGAGGCAAAGCGTACAACAGCTTTTCCCAGAACCACTTGCTTTGTACACTTAAATAAGTATTTGAGCGCATGTACATTTTCAACTCGTCGTCTAGTTCAGACATGCGCACATCCTCCATCAATATGATAATCAAATAACGAGCGCGGTCTTGTAGGGCTCTGTGATGAGCCGCTCTGAATTCCAGCATGCACCACTCGCTGCGGATGAAGTGCTGCGAAAGTACCATAATCATCCTCTTACTTCTTTGAACGCTACTGAAAATGTTCTCTTGAACAGTTGCACCAACCACGAAATCCCGCTCATGCAGGCACAAACGGTATGGTGGATCGCGAGTCTCGAGGGTATCCCGCAATGTCCCGTATATCCAGTCCTCGTCGTGGCTGTTGTACGAAACAAAAGCGTCGTAGATTTTGTTAGGATCCGAATCATCCACTAAATCGAAAGGATGCCAATTCAGTCGAGCAAACAAGAACAGTTTCATCTCAACTTGGTATACGAAGCCAAAAAGGAGAAGAAAAAGGAATGCACATAAAGTAGGAATAGCAGCATAAACAATTGTTTGGAACTTCAAATCCTCATTTGTTTTACCTTCTTCACAGACAAACTCAACATCAGGTGTCCTTACTACAGGGATTCCAGTGCTGCACATCACTTGAGTGATGTTAACAACTGTATTCGTTTTATTCTTAAGCCAGTCTTTCATCCACAACGCGTGACAGTCACACCTAAAATTGTTATGGTGTAGTGCAATTCTAAAATAATTTGGTTCTTGAATTTCTTGAGGAAGTGACAGCAGTTTGTTGTTGTCAATGAATAGTTCTTCAATTTGTTTTATATTTTGGATAAAATATTTGCTGATATCAGATATTAAGTTTCCACTCAAGTACAGAGCAACGGTATGTCTCAAATATGGATGGATAGAAAGCTCTTTTATCTCATTTTTCTCAAAGTGTAAATGCAACAGGCCGTCCGGTAGTTCTTTTGGCATTGCGGTTAAGTTTCTGTTTGTGCAATTGACAATAACAGAGTGTTCAGAAACTCCTGCAGAGCACGTGCACACTTTTGGACAGGATTCAAGTGTTTGCTTACAGTTTTCTTTAGTAACTGTTATGACAAGAGAACTTTTTAACTTGCTTGGTGAGGCGCATTTCCAAGTGTTATACTTTTGAGCAGACTGTGGCACAGGTTTCCTTTTCATAATGCCACGAAGAACGTTAACTATAGGAAGAATAATGCAGTTACAATCTATTGGATTATCGGTAAGGTTGATCCTGAAAACCTTCAACATTAACTCCGTTTTGTTTCTCCTCGACTGGTTAAAATTGGTAAGGCTGAGCTTCTGTATTTTGTTGTTAGCTAAGTTTAAATGTGTTGCCTCTCTATGCATAAGCTTTGAGGAATTAATTGAATCAAGAGGCTTTGTAAACGTCTCAAACGTTATAAAATTTTTAGAAAGGTCGAGAGAGTGGATCTTTGGCAATAGAAACATACAAGAGGGCAATCGTTTGATGCGGTTGTTGCTTAAATTGATCGATACTTTCCCGCGAAAAATCTCTGGAAAAGCGCCTTCTTCAATAAACTCAATTTTGTTGTTTTGTAAGCGAACATCTCTCAAGTTTTTCAGCTGACTCATTAAACCTTTCCTTAAGATTTTCAAAGCGTTGTTACTAAGATACAGGAGTGCTAGGTTACGAAGACCATTAAAGGTACTTTGGTGAAGCGAAGAAATCTTGTTTTGTTGTATAGAAACTTGAACCAACGATGTTAGATTCGAAAACAACTTTGGTGGTATATGCAATAGGGAGTTGTTGTCTAAATCTATTATCTTTAAAGACGTAAGATAGTAGAAACTCTTTGATCCAACTGTTCTTAACCGATTTCCCTGAAGTGATATCTTGAAAAGAGATCCACGAAAAGTGAATTTGGATAAGTCCCTGATGTTACTGTAGTCAAGTATTAGTGTTCTTAGGAAGAAAACTGGATTGCCGTTTTTCCATATAACATCGGGACGTATGATAGTTTTTGAGTTCCAAGGAAAAGGTGGCGGTGAAACCAACTGACTGTGCCGAATGCCTAAATACTGAAGCTTTGGCATTGTTGTACTTAGTTCATTGGGAAACGTGTGAAACCCTATCTCCGACAAAAGTAGTACAGCAAGTTCCGGCCAAACGTGTCGTGTAAATAGTGTTGGAATTTTTGCATTTCCTTTGTTCTTCAGAACTACCAATATGATCGACGAAATTGGTTTTAGCTCAGTGTCATTTACACCATTTTCATATAGCAATTGCACTTGCCCATAGAAATACAAACCTTGTAGCTTAGCAGATATCCCCCAAGGAACCAAATCTATCACTGAGACAACACATGATCCGCTGAAGAACAAAGATAACAAAAGAGATCTCCAACGCGAAGAATTTGTTTTGATGAATACTAGTCTTATTGGACGGACACAGTAGAAACGAACTAAATACCCACGGTGAATTTTCGGGTTGATGAATCCCAGAAAGTATGCACAGCTCAAATTGCAAGTTGCGTTCAATCCTTTCGGTTCAAGATTAGAATCAAGGACCATTCTTTTTATGGGAGTTTGGTCTGGTAAAACGTATGGTGATGACTTTTCTTTAAGCTCCACTTTCATTTCCACATGTACATCGCAATCTGGTCTAAATGCTCCGACACTTAGCAGAAAAACTCCTACAAGTTCAACAAGAAACCAGTGTTTGTTATAGCTACCGATTTTCAACATACTGCCGCTGGTGGCTTCTCTAATTACTTATCTTGCAGAACTTTACCAGTAACTGACAGTTAAAGCTCGTAAACTTCAGGCCTTATATACAATGTCCATTTATATTTGAGTATTTGATCGTTGTAGATTGGTGGGTGAGAAGCCTTTTGTCTAATTTAGTCGTTTTTCCTTTTTTGGCGCCGAGGCCAAATCCTAGTGCCAACGTATTGGTGAAATTTATGTGTTACGTAGCATGATTACATAATACAGGTATCCTAGTGTATTCACGTCCCGTTTGGCTCAACTTCGACAAACATTACATGAAATGTTGGTTTTGTTGAGCGTCAGCCAAACAAATAATTTAAAATTTACAGTTTTTTTATATTTCGATAGAATTTAGAAAAAATTTAAACTTAGAACTCGGGAAATTCTTCGATTTTATGTTGTACAGCGAGGGATGTCTATTCACGTTTATGTCAAATCTTGTACATGTATATTTTCTTTCATCTTCTCAACGAGGAAACAGTTTGGTTATTTTAGGACCCTCTTTTAAATCTACGCAAAATGTTATTTGGTTATGAACTTAAAAGGTATAAAGAATAACGCAGAAAAGAGTCCAGCCACAATATTGATTAATTGTTCTTTGAATAGAAAACGATTGAATTGGTTTGCGTAATTATGTTATGAAAACAAATCGCAAAGATGTGAACGTGAAACATTTAATATTAAATCTACTACAACCTAGACTAGCTGTTTAAAAAATACATTAAAACATTGCGAGCTAGTAGGCTAGAGGTACCACTATTGAAAACAGGTATCTGGCCATGGGAAAATCTTACACCCAATTTAGATTCCTCTTCAACTTAATCTCTACAACGTGTTTATGCTCTGCAATGAATCTAGTGTCCAATATCAAACGCTACGCAAAACTACTTCCCTTTCGAAAGCACAAAGCCACTGGTGCTTATATTGAGTAGCTTAAGATGCGACATACATGCACTGTGTTGCTCACTTGGAAATGTGCCCCCTGTTTCTTCCCTTGTAACATACCATGCAAGGTTTTCAGAATGTGTCTTCTTTTTTTTTAAAAGGGGAAACCGTTCCAATTAACGCCAAAGGCTAACAAATCTTTTTCGTTCTGTTTCCTTATTGCATCAAAGATAGTGGTTTGCTTTATCTTCTACTGAATAAAATCATGGGCGGTGACGTAGGCAAAACATTATTGGAGGGTTGGGGGGGAGAGGCAAAGTAGATTTTAATAGTTTGTTGTGAAAAACTCCTATTTAAAAACTGCCGTTAGCTAGAAAAATTATTGGGAGGGTAGATGCAACTTTGTGTCGCCGACTTACAAAGGAAGGCGGGAAATCGAAACTGATTTATTGCTGTCTTAGCAATATATAAGCCCTTGGGCAATGCCTTCCCCTTGTAGTTTTAGCTTGAAGGAAGTTGAACAAAACACATGATGTACAAATTCTTTTAAAGAAAGGAAAACTTGAGTTTTGGTGCAAGGTTTATTTTATTTTCCAGAGCTATCGATCGTGTTTTTTTATCAATAAAATCCCAAACTAACAAACACGACTCGTGACACATAAACATTAATAAATTCCATTTAACTCAATTGATGCATTAGCATTGCTTTTTTTCAATTCAGTGATAATTAAAAAGCATTTCTCAACTTTGTCATGCAGTCTTTTGACAAAAAACCCTCAAGTTGAGAATGGATATGGATGGCAATTTAGTAGAGCATAATTGCATTAATTTAAACTATTTTATCTGTGCTGGCATACTAAGCTTATATTTGGAATAAATGATCTCTACTTAGTTTGCAATGTTTTAATCATGAAATAAAATTCTGCAAAGTTTTTGTAAAGTATTAACTTTTCAATAACTGGTGTAACACTATTATTGCCAACTGAGGTATAAATTGGTTTCTTACATTTGTTTCTCCATCCGTCACAATAAATTTAGTAGCAATCATACATTCAATAGGTTAGAAAGTGCGTACGAGCCTTCGGGATCGGATGTTTTTGTTCCGTGGAGGTCATTTTTTTTTTTCAGTCAACAGTCAATCACTTACCAGTTGGGTCACAGTGGTTAGATCGCCGGCTTAGATTCTGTTCGTACAGGGAAAAAACGATCTTAGACCTAAATGTTGCCTTCCCGCGAGGCCCTGGGTTAAGCACTTTCAAGACGTCGTTCACAGTTTTTCTTGATATGGACCTCCATGCCAGAAATTATTTACATTGGAATCCCGGTTTAACGATATGCCAAGGGGACGCCAAAATTATATTCGTTTATACCAGGATATCGCTATACCGAGATTCCCGGAACATCGAACATCATTATACCGAGAAAAAAGGTGACTAACGTATTTTTGCTCGATGTTCAAAATGCGTACTTCGTCCGGAGTCATCCGGAGTATTCTTTGTTGGAAAACATAGAAACAAAGGCCTTGGCCTCGAATTCCCTAGAACATACACTTTGCAACACAAGAAGGCTTCCAAAATGTTAAAACTCAGGGAACTTCTTAAAGGCAAGGAAGAAAAGGCAGAAAAATAGTGGTCGAAAGCGGTTTAAAACACATCAATCAGCAATCATGGCTGCTTGAGCGTAAACAAGAACAAAGTTCAAAAGTTTGTTTTGTTATAAAATAAGCATTTGCTGTGGTATGTCATTTCTATTTTATCGTTATACCGGGAAAGATTTTGCTCACGGGGAACAAAATCTCGATCGTTAAACCGGGGTTCTGCCCCATACATTTTACTATAACCTTTGCCGGGGTAACGAATACCGGGAAGATCGTTAAACCGGGATTTTGCAGTATTGTGCTTTAGCGTATGTTTATATAGAGGTAGTACGTGTTATGCTGTGACAAAGCACTGTTAGCATATACAGTTTATTGTCTTAAGCTTTTTGAAAACTTGTAATATGATCTTCAATATAGTCTGGTATCATTGCAATGCAACTCTGACATCTAGAAAACTCGATTTGTCTGCTGCCTCTGCAACTGCTGGTTGTTATTAAGTCGAAAGCAGTCATTTCTTTTGGTAATAATCATGCTCTATATTGTGGCTCATGTAGAAGCCTCAAATGTAACAAATGGCCCTAAATGTAATAAAGGTCCTAAATGTAATAAAAATTTGGTTCTAAATGTAACAAAAATCCTAAATGTAACGCTGATTGGGTCCTAAAATGCACTGAAAAATAAATTTTCTTTACTCCTTGCGGTTGATACTGTTACAACATGACGTCACGGAGCACCGTTTCATCCCTTAAGAAAAAATTCGGCCGACATGGAATCCCTGAAGTTCTAATTATTGACAATGGTGTGCAGAATGTGTCGATCTAGTCTCTAGCTTAGTGACAAGCTATAACTCCAAGCATGTTTCTAAGAGTCTGCGACACACTCTAGCGAATTTTGAAAGGCAAAACTCGCAGTTAGTGCAGATTGCGAAGAGTCATTCTTCGAAAATCTCCACGTTCTCACCTAGCTCTGCTTGCTTACAGAACAACTTCACTTCAGCACGGATATAGTCACGCATATGCAGCTAGCTACTGATGTCACGTCGTACAAAGTACCAACCCTCCCAAGGCATCTGAAGCTAAACACAGTCATCTCTACCCGGTTTCACAACAGGGACAAGTCCGATTAGAACATCGGTTATAATAAGGGAAGCCATGTTGGTAAACCGCCGCAGTTTACTGAGGGTGACCCTATTTTCATTCCAAAATAAAAAATGCAAGGTAAAGTGAAATAAAAATGCAGAAAGAGAAAATTGCTTTTGCGAAAAAAATAATCGGAGTGAAATACAGGCGAAGTGACGAGCAAATTTTGTCTGGGCGTGTGCTTATCGTAAGAAAAAACAAAGTGGCATGGGCATAAGGTGTCAAAACAACACTTTATTTTCTTGTCAGCTCTAATCTCCGAGAGTAATTATCAAAGCAAAACCAAAGTTTTAGAAAAACAGACCAAGAGCAGAACTATATTGAACGCATGAAATCAGTCGAAAATTTTCTGACTCGTCTAGTTAAACTCGAAGTAGTCTCAGAATCAAGACACGGGTATGAAAACTCAAACTAGTACTAAATTAACAGTGAGACACCGTTCGTAATTTCTTTCTTGATGTTTTCCACCGTGAAGTCTTCCCTCCCAGCCAAAATTCCACAAACCTTTCCGGTACGTTGTTCCTCGCCAAAGATTTCACCCTATGAACGTATCACTTTCTTTCACTTTATTTTATTGTTACAAGTTATAAATTATACAATAATTTGTGGGATCCATCTGCAAATAGCATAACTGTGCTAGTCTAGGCAGATGGAGTAATAGAAAATAAACAAATTAAATCAAGTAAGTACATAAAATAAGTTAAGAAATAGAAATACACTTGTACTGTTATTGAATACTTCTTGAAGGGTAATTAAATTACAAAAATAATCTATAGCTACTGTATATCAAACGAAAAATAAATAAAATAAAAATTAAAATATGTAAAGGTTTCAAAACCTAACGCAACTTTATTGGAAAAGCTTCACTTTTTTCTGTGTCGGCCCCCGAAGCAACCTCATTAAAAAGCGGCTCACTGTAATTTAAATATATTCATAAATTAATCCAATGACAACACTTGCTGGCATTTTCAAGATAAACTCGATTGATATCTAACAGAAACCAGTGTCATAAGAGGCAAATCCGAACAGAGTGGTTTATACCAAAAACAACGTATGTACAGAAGTAACAAATTTAAGCTTAAGTTATTGTTGTTATGTTATTTAATCCGTAGGAAAATCTTTAATTTAAGAATGAGTTTTAGAGAATCTTTCTAAAATGGTTACTTTTAGGTTCCTTTGATGGATTCCTTGCACAAATTCTATAAGTTCCTCTAGTGTAAATATCGCCGCAGAAGTAACTTCCCTTGAACGGAAAGGCACAATATATCCAACATTCATGAGACTACAGTCAGAACTAAATACTTAAAACATCAACGTTTTAACATGCTGCAACCTCCACAGGTTTTTCGTTTACTTGCTCATTGTCCTCGCAAACCCCTTTAATCATAGAAAGACCAATGGGGCGAGTTCTTTGATTTGTACCTGTGTTACTTAAGGCCTGTTGAGGCAAAACGTACAGCAGCTTTTCCCAGAACCACTTGCTCTTGACGTATAGGTAAGTGTTGGTACGCATGTACATTTTCAACTCGTCGTCTAGTTCAGACATGCGCACATCCTCCATCAATATGATAATCAAATAACGAGCGCGGCCTTGTAGGACTCTGTGATGAGCCGCTCTGAATTCCAGCATGCACCACTCGCTGCGGATGAAGTGCTGCGAAAGCACCATAATCATCCTCTTACTTCTTTGAACGCTACTGAAAATGTTCTCTTGAATAGTTGCACCAACCACGAAATCCCGCTCATGCAGGCACAAACGGTATGGTGGATCGCGAGTCTCGAGGGTATCTCGCAATGTCCCGTATACCCAGTCCTCGTCGTGGCTGTTGTACGAAACAAAAGCGTCGTAGATTTTGTTGGGATCCGAATCATCCAACAAGTCGAAAGGATGCCAATGAAATCGTGCAAACAGAATCAGTTTTAGCTCCATTCGATATACAAAGGCCAAAGTCAAAATACAAAAGCAGACGATTATTGTAGGAGTGACAGCATAAACAATCGTTCTTAGGGTCAAGTTTTCACCGCTCTTTTTTGTTTTAATTGAGACAGTTTGTTTGCAGACAAAATCAGAAGCTTGTGTCTCTATAATCGGTATTCCATTTGTCCTGTCGGAGCTACAAGTCACGTGCTCAATGCTCACCATACTGTCTTTTATGTTCACTAGCCACTGTTTTAACCACAAGGCGTGACAGTCACACCTGAAACGGTTGTGTAGCAATGCAATCCTCGAGAAGTTTATTTTCCTAATTTCTCTAGGAAGCGAGACTAGTTTGTTGCCATCTAGAAACAGTTCCTCTATTCGAGTCATGCGTTGGATTGAAGATGCATTTAAATTGGAAAGTGAATTACCAGTCAAGTGCAGAGCAACTGTGTTTTCTAAATAGGAAAAAGGGGGAAGCTGTTTAATAAAGTTGTTTTCAAAGTGTAACTCCAACAAGCCAGTTGGTAGTTTTTTTGGCATCCTTGACAGATTTCTGTTGGAGCAGTCGACAACAACAGAGCTGCCGGATCCCCTTACTAAACACTTGCACACTTTAGGGCAGTTTGTAAGATTTCGCTCGCACTTGAATCGTCTGCTTGTCACTGATAAAACAGAGAATCCTTTCAGTTCGTTTGGTGTTGCACATTTCCACGTATTGAATTTTTTCTCAGCAACGTTCTTTGGAAACAGGTTTACTCCGAAGTCCTCGCGAAGAAAATTTGTCGTTTCAAGCATTTTGCAGTTACAAACAATCGGGTTGTTTGTCAGGTCAATCAAGAAAACTTTCAAAATAACTTTTAGTTTTGCTTTTTTTGAATGACTAAAATCCTTGAGACTAATTTCTTTAAAGATGTTTCCAGCTAAATTCAGTTTTATCTCCCAATCAGTTCTAAACTCTAAATCTGGTGATGTTGAAGTTTTTCTGTGTTGGTTGACCAATACCGAAAACTCAATGGAGTCAAGAGATGTAGTAAACGCCTCATATGTGATAAAGTTTCTTGAAAAGTCAATTATTTGGATATTTCGAAGGAAAAACATCCAAGAAAGAAAATGTTTGATGCGGTTGTTGCCCAAGTGGATACGTTGTAGTTTGAGAGAGTGTTCCGGAAAAGCGCCTTCATGAATGGATTCAATCTTGTTATTTTCCAAATGAATGACTTTCAAATTACCTAAAACACTCAACAGATTTTTCTGCAATGTTACCAAATAGTTATTCTGAAGATACAGATGTGTTAATCTGCGAAGGCCATGAAAGTTATTGCTGTGTAAGAAGGAAATGTTGTTTTTCTCTAGGTGAACTCGTAGCAGTGAGCTTAACCCTTCAAAAGCGAGTGGTGGTATGGAAGGTAAAGCGTTTTCACTTAGGTCAATTGTTTGTATGGCTTTGAGACCACGAAAGCACGTCGAGCCAATAACTTTTAGTCCATTTCCTTTGAGTGACAATTTTTGGAGAAAGCCACGAAAACTGAAATTTGACAAGTCCGTTATGTTGTTATACTCCAGAACAAGAAACCTCCGGTATATATCTGGTTGTACAGTTGCCTCACCATTTACCTCATAATGTTGGTTAAAACTGTCAGTTCTGCTTAAGTTTCTAGGAAGAAGCATTTCTTTTGGAGCCCAAGGAAAGCTTGGTGGTTCTGCCAAGTCACTGTTTTTTATTTCTAATGACTGAAGATTTGGAAGTGTCTCTTGAAGGTTGCGCGGGAGACTTTGTACTGCAGCCCCTCGTAATACGATTTCTGCCAAATTTGGCCACGCTCTCTTGGTAAGTAAGGCCGGAAATACTTTATCATTTTTGTTCTGTGTGAATAATAATGACCCAATTTGTGAGATTGCAGCCAAGTCGCGATCGTTTGTTTTATTTTCTTCTGATAACAGTGCGTTATTATCGAAGTACAGAACAATGAAGTCCGCAGATTGTCCCCAAGCAACCAAGTCCTGAACCGACACGACGCATGGTCCATCGAAGGCCAAATACAAAATAACAGACCTCCAGTGACCAGAGGTTGTTTTGTTAAAACGGATATTCATTGGACCTAAACACCCTAATTTGAGATGGAATATCTTATGTGTAACAGGGTTTACTTTCCTTAGAAAGAACTCGCAGTTGAGGTTACAAGTTACTTTGGTAGCATTCGGTTTGAAGTAATACGAGACAACTTTCTCTTTAAGGGCTGTTCCGTGCTTGAACTTAAAATTCATTGAGAAATCAAACTCTTTTGATTTTTCGTTGTCCAACATCACGCCACAATCGAGGTTTAGCGCGTTGACGCTGACAAAGAGAACTCCCACAATCACACTGATGAGCAACCTTTTCTTATTTAGACTCTCCAAACTTTCCATGATGTAGCGGTCAATTGCCATAAGCTTATATAATTGTAGAAAACCAACTTTCAGACACTCTTGCGACAATATACTCTGACTAGATTGCGTTGATCACAAATACTGGTTTCGTCCCGAGAGTTGCATTTTGGGGATTCCGAACTTTCGAAAGCTGAAAAGCAACATAATATCTATTGCCTCTGGCGATATCAAACATTGGCTGAAGTACAACATTTTGTCGGTGTTTGTAAAACCGATTGTCATTAGTAATTCAGTTTCAATTATAATTCTTGGCATATGCATTGAGGTCTTTCAAGCAAAAAAATGTTTTGATAGCATGAATAGTTCTTGAGATACTTTAAGGCGCTGGTACACCTAAAGCGTGCTTTATGGCCATTTTTCCTCATGTTTCGCACGTTATCTCCGTCCATGATTTGAATCGCTTATAAAACAGACGGTATGAAGGGGAATCAGCTTGAATATTTTAAGATTAATATTTTCCTATGAATTTTGAGTTGCACTGTATTTTTTTTTCTTGAAGATTGGTATTTTTAAAGAGAATCTGGGGTTTGGTAATTTTTGGGAAGTTTAAAAGTTGATTTCGAAGTTAACATTTGATGTAAAAACGCCAAACCGTTCTCAAACTAAAGCTGTACTAGTCCTTTGCCAGGAGGAAAGGTTTGCTGATTTCAGTACGCAATATTCTTCTTATTCGAATATCTTTTTCAACTTCCTCACCATCCAAAAAAAGATTAGGTGTACTCCCGCCTTAAATGAAAGCTCATCACCAAAGTAAAATGGTGTGCGAGCCTTTTTTGCACCAAACAAAGGTTTTAAGATAGTTAAAAGGAGGTTTTGTTCTACCATTGCCAAAATTTGCACAGCGGTTGTATAAAATCTGAGCTACAAACCGGTATCTGGAAACTTTGAAACAAAGCTTAGATCTTTAATCAAATGATTTGTCCGGAAAACTCCTTCGCAAGTAACAAATTTCAAAAACCGGCTTTGAAATAAATGACAAAACGTATCAAAGCCCGCTGACACCGTTTTGGCAGTCAAGCTGTCAAGAGGACATTGAAAAACGATAATTAACAAAAGATGTTTTAGCCGTCACACTCGAACGGACTAGGAACTTAGCGCAGGAAAAAATTTATCACAAACAAAACGCTCAATGTTGCTGATCGATAAAGAGAAAAAATATAAATGAGGTTTAAACCATCTTATAGAGAACTGAAAGGTTATAGAGGTTTAAAGGGGTATCCGATGCATAATAAAATAGTTTCGGATTCGTAAGTGAAAACAACTCTCAAACTGTATCGTAGCCTAATGTGAGCTACTTCGGTACTAAAACGCAAAATACCTACCGGCTGTTCGGGGTTTGTCCAATCTTAGCGGGCTTCAATTCTGATTCGACAAATAATACTTATATTGCACAAAGATAGATTTGACAGATTCGCATAAATACTAGTTATTACGTGGGAATTGTTCAAGCGCGTTAATTTCGATGACTCTAAATTATCTCAAAACATTGGATTAGTTGTCTCACTTCATCCATATGTTTGACTGTTTGTTTATCAAAACTTTTGCGTGGATTTTTAATGTTTTTTTTTATCAAAGGGGATTAGAAGTTAAATTAAACGGTTGCACTGTTTCCCCAAAAATCAAAGTGTTCTAATTTTCTTGAAAAAATGATACCTCAAATATCGCGTTAATTTTTAAATTGCAAACATCGGCCCCTTCGACGTTAATTATTCTTGTGCGTGAAGTAAGTAAAATCGACATTTTAGGTTACAAGGTATCTCTTATCTCTCATCAACGGGCCTCGCCAAATCGTCATACTCATTTGTCGAATTTGATAGGACTTGATCTCAAGTTTCAGCAAACGGCTGGTACTTCCGCGGGGCAAAAAGCCGGCTATAAATTGGACGATGGAACTTGATGGAATTTTAAAAACAGACATACTTTCTACCGTACTTTGAACAAGGATCAATATATCATACGGAAGGACCTTTTAGGGTAGAAAGTGAGACCCTCGCGTATCCGTTAGGGTCTCCTGCTGACCCCGTACCCGTTAGGGTCTCCGGCTGACCCCGTACCTGTTAGGGTCTCCGGCTGACCCCGTACCC
>JAOBAT010118189.1:24668-38815 GCA_026413305.1 Hydrozoanthus tunicans
TCTCCTGCTGACCCCGTACCCGTTAGGGTCTCCGGCTGACCCCGTACCTGTTAGGGTCTCCGGCTGACCCCGTACCCGTTAGGGTCTCCGGCTGACCCCGTACCTGTTAGGGTCTCCGGCTGACCCCGTACCCGTTAGGGTCTCCGGCTGACCCTGTTACCTGTTAGGGTCTCCGGCTTACCCCGTTCCTTTTAGGGTCTCCGGCTAACCACGTACTTTTTAGGGTCAGATTTTTCTTTATGCAGCTTTGCATTAATTACATGCAGAGGTTTCCTTCACTCTCCATGCTCCTTGAGCGAGTGAAGTATTCAGCTTTTGTGGTTATCTTCTACAGTATGTGGGTATTTTTTTAAATCGCACATTCTAATGGATGGTTACACCCTTGAGAATAGCTTTTTTACCGGAAAATGTTTTCAAAAAATGCTACAATGTGGTCATACCTTTTAGGGTATGAAATCAGCCTCTCTGTTGATTTATTTGTACTTCTAGGGTCATTCTCAAGTCCTTCAAATCCCCTACCCACTTTTCAAGGGAATGCCCAGGCGCGAATTTAGGGAACCCCTTTCAGTTGAACAACTATTTTTTATGACAGGCCATGTAGAATTGTAGCGTTTTTATTGGCTTAAGGATGAAAACACTTACCAATTTGTTTTTTCAATCGTGAATGAGAAACAGGGCTGTTCATTATACCGTGATACTTTTAAAATTTCGTTTATCTTAAACGTATACTTTTTGAAATCAAATGAGCGTAAAGCTTCAAAAGACACTGTTATTTTGTATGCCTTAAACGAGTCAGTCTTTGGGTAACGCGTGTCATTCCTAAGAATGCCCTTCAAACTGAAAGGGAGAAATAGGGGTCTAAAAACCGTCGAAATGTCTTTAAATTTATACCAGGGAAAAACAACGACACATACAACACTTCCGGTAAGTCAGAGTTTATTTTATTTGACCAGTAGTTACAGAGCTATCGGCCAGAAACGAAATTCCCATACAAAGTCTCTTAAAAATTCGAAGGAATTGGAAAAGAGGCGTCTGCTTTTGGAGCCTCCACTTACTTCGCGTATGGGTCTCCTGTGGTTTTTGAGGAGAGGAATTTATTTTTAAAATTTTAATTTAATCCTTTATTAAAATAAAGGACGATAAGTTATCGTCATACACAAAGTATATTTAATAAACTCGGCCCAGCTTTCTCTCATTTTATCATTCGAGCTGCAACCTCCCATTTTAAAAACACGAAGACAAGTGCGAAGGATGGCGACTTATACACTGCTGGTTTAAATGACACTCTTGGGGAATAAATGGCCTCGCCTATGACACGGTGATCGAGAGACGTCTCATGAGAACCGAGCGTGGAGAGTTAAGACTCGCCTGAAAAGTTTTAGCACAAGTTGAAGGACGCGAAAAACTCGACGGAAATGTCAACGAATGGTACACGACGGAGGACGAAAGAAGGTGAAACCGTTGCTTCCAGCGAAATCACTTCACAGCAACAACAGCAGAAGGTAAGTATAGATAATCAGTGAAGCGAATTTGAAATTTGATTATCATTTTATGCGAATTACATGCAAAATTCTCGTTTGCTGAAATATAGTTCCACTTGACCTTTGTCTTCAGTACAAAACGTTTTATATGCGTAATATGACAGGAACCGCTGTTTATTTACGAATTCTCAAAACGGGGTAAAACCAGCTCAGATTCGGCACTAAAAGTGCTCAAAAACTTAAATTATTTTGGTTTATCGTTTTAAGTTTGCGATTGTGTGTGGTCTGGCTTCCAGCATGCTGCGACACGACTTGTAAACCCTCGCTATAGCTAGCTCGTCATTACACCAAGAGACACTGCTTTCCCGCAAAGATCGTAGAAATTTCCCTTTTTTTGGTTTCATTTCGGCCAAATTCATATCTTTTCCTCATATTTACTCTTGTAGCTGCAATGATTCTTTGAAAAGAATATGTGATGTTGAATCTGGCCATAATTCTAATTAACCACAATGTCTGCCGACATGAGTCGTATTACTAAGAATTGTAACGCAGCACATTCTGTACGAGTTGTTTTTCTAATTTGAATTCACGGCCGTTGATAACACCTGCCCAGTGCTTCATTTGTAATTGAAACTATTCTTATTTCAACTTAAAGAGTGACTTTGTAAATTGGATAAGACGTGAGTGAATGTACTGAACACAGAATTTCTTCATTGCACTCTGTGATCATATTTATTTATTTTAATTGTGAAACTAAAATTTTCCTACTCAAGTTTTCTGCGTTCTTTGAAACTATTGGTAATGGTACATCATATAATTGCAGTTCCTGAATGGAAATATAGCTTGCATAGATAATGTCTTACTTGGTTGCTACAGCAAGTCTTGAGTTTTATTTCCAAAAGGCCTACATGTAATAGTGGATTTTTCGTTTTAGACACTATAGCAGTTTATTATGTTCAAAGTTAAAACTTTAATTTTTGTTGTCCTGACCTTAGAATTAGGTAAAAATGGAACGTTTCAGTTAAACACCGTATACATAACCTAAATAATAGATAAATAAAAACAGCATCCAGATGTAGTTGTGAAGTTTTTATAACTAGACAAGATCCCTTAGTAGTGGTTGTCTAAGATTTTGTACATTCCAAGATTTACAGTATATTTGTCTAGTTTTATTACTAGTTGGAATTATAACACAATGACATGGCATCTACATAACCAAATTTTCCAAAGACACAGTCTAAGTAATTGCTCACCAGAAATAATTTAAGAACTGCTCACTTTGCACCTGACCTAGTTATACACTCCAGTTGCCCAACTTAGTTTGAGTATACTTTTGTAACCTGGGACCCATGTATGAAGAACAATGTCTTACAAATTAAATTTTTCTATTACAATAGACTGGACACCAGTATCACTGTTTATGCAGGGCTCAAAATATTTTTTTCAAGGAGCTGTCTGACATAACCAGAGGCGAAATATTGGTTGCCCGAGTGTAGGTTTTAGTAGCCTTGTAATGTAAACTAGATTTATGCCTTGTACAGGTCTGTGTGCAAGGATAATTACATTATTTTGTTTCCAGATTTGTTTGCCTTGGAAAGCAGATTTAAGCTTCATTTGTTCAACAAATTGTTTATCATTAATTTTTCATTAGGAATTACAACTTTTAGTTTTATCAGCTGCAATGAGTCCATACAATCTTGTGGTAGCCAACCGGCTACAAGATATCAAATTCTAGCTCATTTGATTTTTGGTAGCATTGGTCATTTATAGGTGGCAAATTCTAGCCTTGCCTTATCAAGCAGTGAATGGGCAAGTAGCCGTTCTAATGCTTATAATACTACTACAACAGTTTCATTCTGAGGTTTGTTCAAGAGGATGAAAGTACATAATTATATATTTACATTTTTGAGCTGTTTGCATCTATAGTTGGTTGTTAGTCAGTTAGAATATTCTGTTATAATTATTAATTTGTGTTAATTATTGCAACTGGTACAATCATGATTTTATGTTATTGTGCAATTGTTTTGCTTCAGCTGAGTTAAATACTCTTTCTGCAGGTGGATGCAGAAGAAAACAGTGCCAAAGAGTCAATGTTAGTTGATAAAGAAAAAGAATCTGCTTGCACAGAACCACAGCAGAGTAATCAAGCAGATAAGGAAGATGGTGGAGCCTGGGAACAACTTCAGCCAAAGTGTGTACATCAACTATAGAGTGCTAAACACTTAAGCTTTTAAGTTCAAAATAAATTATGAAGGGTCAGTATAAAACAGCCTTAGTGATGTTTGGAACAAATAAGTTAAAAGCTTGATTTTGGGGTTACCAGCAAGAGCCTTGCAGTTGTAAGAAAAAAATAATTTAAGTTTATTTGTTGTTAAAAATATTGAAACTTTGAGTTTTTTTTGTTGGCCAATTTACCACTGATTGTGCTTCTATGCAATGCTCAGTCCCCCCCCCCTCCCAGCATGAATTTGGTTTGTTGTTTTTTATACAGTGATGAAGGCTGCTTTTTGTTTGCTCTTTAGTTGGTGACAGTAGTTGCAGCTTTTCATAAAAGATGGTTAACTTTTTTGTTTTGAATAGAGTTTCCATTAGTTAGAATGTCTGTCATGACCAGAGAAATTAGAAGCTTTAATTTAATGCACTTTTTACTTTAATTTTATTTCTAAAAATTAATATGACTTTTATAATTATTGTTGAATATGATATAACTGACGTGTGATATTAGTTTCTTAATTTAAATGTTATACAGTTGGCATGTTAGTTTTTAATTTAAATGTTATACAATAATTGTAATGCTTGTGTTATCCTATGGCAAGCATATTTTTCAATTACCATTTTTTTAATTATGATTCCTATTGGATGTATTTTACTGAGTTTTTAGATTTATTTAATATTTTTGAATGAAAGTTTTTGAACATGACTGTAGATGGAAAAACTGGTGGATACGTGGAATCTTTAGCCTGGTAATGTTTGGTGGGTTTGCCGTGGTTGTCTACTTTGGTCCAGTGGCACTAATTCTCTTGGTAAGTACCATGAGTAGTACTGTCAGATATTTTAAAAACTAGTAAGTGTACATGTTTTGTTACAAGTGTTAATATACCTAATTTAATTATATTTGAAAAACACCTGTCAGCATAATAAATAGTTTTTGTAATTTTTTCCTATTGAGTATGATTGTTGAGCTTATTGTGTTTTTGTTTACATTACAAGTTTTTCTTGTTTTTAAGGCATGAATGCATGCCTTCATGTAACCAAAAGGACACTTCTTTTTGGCATTCAGCCGAGAGAAGAGAAGTTTCTACTTTACTTGAACTGGTTGAACTGTTATAAAATTGTGAACTGGTTTGCAAATCAGTTTGTGTTGCAAAAAAGCCTGGTGACCACATATTTGTCAGAAGAAACTGTTTCTGGTAAAATTTTACAGTTTATTGTAAGTATTATGAGCCTTCATACACATGTTTTACACACACACACTGACAATCAGAGTTTGTTCTAAGAATTTGAATCTGGCTAAAAGCCACCTTTGATTGTGATTTAGTGGTGCTGTTCTGTTCAGGGTTGCTGTTCTTGACTCTTATCAGATTTTGAAAACAGTGAAGTATTTCATTTGTTTCAACATTTCAATTATATCACTGAATGATTTTACCTTGTACAAAAAAGTATGTAATATGTTATAATTGACATGTACATCCATGGTCAATCTCTTTCCTTTGTAGATTCAATGTATCCAGATCAAGTGCTATCACGAGATCATATCAATTGGTCACAAGAAATACCAGAAACACAACCTGCCGTGGTTTAGGTCCCTTAGCTGGTGAGTCAGTGTTGTGTACCGTCAGCTTTTACACAGCCACTTTCATCAAAACAATGATAGAAGTCTCCTTTTAACCCTTATCCTGTGATATAATTTTTAAAAGTCAAAGTCTTATGTAAAATCTCTACAAAATTACAAACTTAAACTTCTTGAAGCAACAAACATTTTCAGCATCTACTTGTCAAGACAAAGAAAATGAATGGTCACTTTGTAGGTATGCAAATAGTAGTTATAAACTATTAAGTTAGCTAAGAACATTTATAGTTTGTGTGAATCCATTTTAAGCAGAATAAGGGTTTATAATTGTAGTAAATGCCAGGATGCTGCTGCACAAATTAGAATGATAGAGATCCTGGAAATTGGTGTCTGAGGTGTGATAAATTCAGAACAATGGCACCACATGTTTTTGTAAAGAAAGTTGTTGATACTGATGCATGGTATTATTAAAAGTTAAACTCAATCTTTGATTATTGCCTTTTACCTTGCAGGTATTTCTTGGGTTGTTCTAATTATTTCTTTTATGGTGAAAGCATATCAGAGTACTTTAATGGAGTTCCACAGAAAGAGGTGAACACAGAATATACTTCTTGTAACAAAGGCATATGATTATTTAACTAGTAGACAATGTTTATAGAAATACAATATTTAATTAGATAAGACAGTGCTAATTAATGATGATAATAATATTAATGGGGCTAGGTACATATGTTAGATTGACTGGTACTTAATTTATTTTTTTATCTTCTATTTTACTTTGAAGTCAGATTGTTCATTTTGCTGCAAACAGAATGTCATTGACTGTTCAGTTTTAGAGTACTTATTCTGAAAGTTATTATGTGCATCGTTGTACTATGTTAGAGTCAGTAGCAGTTCTACTATTAACATTTTAACTTGCTAATTGTGTGATTTGGGTGTTGTAGGTTTGACTTCCATTAAGGGCAGTTTGGAATTTTCTTTCTTGGTATCTCATACACCTTCTTTTGGTATATTTATATTAAATTTTACAACATGTCAGAGTTTGGTTTAAAATTAAGTCGATCATAATGACTAAACCATGTATTTGTTCTATTTATTACAATTATTGACTACTTTTTATAACTTACAGTTTCAGTTATAAACTTAATGAATGTTGTTCATTAGTTGTCAGGTACATGTTACAACTGCTTCAATTATTTTTACAGGAAGTGGTCAAAACATTTTTGACATATCACAGATTTATTTCTTATCTCCTATATTGCATCGGTGAGTAAAAACCTTCAATTAATTACTTGACAGTGACATTTACTTAGGATCTGAGAAGGGGCCGTTTTGTCAAAATTGATGTTGAATCCAGTAGTAAGTTAAGAACTTTGTGGATCTTAGTTATATTAAAATCAGTTCTTCCCCACATTAATGATAATAACTTTGTTTTGACCCTAACAGGTTTGGTGCTGTTTGTTCTCAGTCTAAAGAAGGATTACTACAAAGTGCAATTCTCATTGGTAATATTTTGATAAAATAATTATTATAATTTATAACCAGTAGTCAGATTTTGTTTCCATATAGTTACTTTGTTACGATCATACTTGTTTCAAGTATCATCAGAAACAAATTTTGTAAATATGTATAATTAGTTAACTCAAATTTGAACATAAGCCTGCAGATAAAGAATAAAAAACACAAGGTGCAGTTTATTTAGTATTAATAGTGTTGGCAACCACAAAAGTTGTATGTTAAACTACCACACTAAACAGTCTAAGGATTATTAATTATGTCTTGTTCTTTATTAGTTTAAGTCAGTTGTAGTGAATTTATAAACTAGACTATTGCTTTTAATTAGTTTTTGTAGAATATTCCATTTTTTTTCAAAAACAAAGCAACTACAGTGATAGCAGAACTAACTAAATGTATTAATTTATGAAATTTTAACATGTTTTACTGTTAAACAAACAGTTTGGTTGGACCCATGTCACACTGCTAATTGTTGTCACTCAGTCGCATCTCATCATGCAGACACTCTTTGAGGGTCTAATTTGGTGAGTTAACTTTTCTTGTCATCATTTTGCTGACAAATTTGATGATGATGGTTATAAAATGCCATGCAATTTGATAGCAATTTTATTAAGTAAACTCTGAAAGGTCCCTTTTCTCTTGACCAGTAATAGTTAACTATGTGTATCATGATTTTAATAATTTTTATGTTATTACTCCAGGGAAAACAACTAAACACATCAAAATTTATATTTTTTGACTGGAATTACCCACTGTACATGCTTGTGTGTTTAATAGAGATGTGGCCCAATGCTCAATAGTGCAAAGATTAAATCCAATAAAAAGGTTATGATCTTAAGTCTTGACAATATGTTTAACTTTTGATAATCATTCAAATGTACTGACTGTCAGTTCATAAATGGTATTCCTTTACCAGGCTTTGGTTATAATAATTCATCATCCAGTAAACTTTGATGGATGCATATACAGAACTCAGATAGTTTGTACTGCTGTTTCCTGAGTTACAGCTTTTGGATTTAAATTATGAACTATGCTTTAAACTATTTTGGTTGTTTCTTTTTAAGTACCTTTTAAGGGTGTATAAAATTGTTGTTTTTACCAGTAACAGTGCCCATTGGTTTCAGGTTTTTCCTGCCGGTATCTATGGTAATATGCAATGACATTATGGCATATATATTTGGTGAGTGTAGATAGACATTTAAGCAATCTTTTTGTGTAAGTAGTTTCATTTTTCTAACAGATTTATGTGCAGTTCCATAACACAGATTAAGTGAATTATATAGTTGAAGACATTAGAAAAAACACTGATAAAGTTTGTTGTATATTATGTATTTGTTACAGGGTTTGTCCAGGTCCTTAAAAACCTTAAAAGTCCTTAATTTTCACTTAATTTCCAAAATTTGAGGCCTCAAAAGTCCTTAAATTTTACAAAAATCAGTCTTGGTCCTTAAAAAGTCCTTAAATTTTTGCTTTCTCACTGAAGTTGGCATTTTGTTTGATTCACGAGTCATGTACTTAGCTTACAAATAAACTGTTTGTTGAGTTTGAATGAAGACTACATTGTTGTCATAAAAAGTGCACAGTAATAGTTCTGCTTACGTAATGCCAATCACACCTTTGCAGTTCTATAGACTTTAGTGTCAGGTCCTTGAATAAAAACAACCAAAATGTTTCTATAAATAAATAAATAAATAAATAATAATAATAACTAAAAAGTCATGTTTTAGGTCAGTTCTAGTGGTTGATGTCCCATGGCTTAGGTCCTCAAAAACCAATAATCTTACCTTAAAAAGTCCTTAAATTTTGCTTTGAGGAAAGCGGATGAACCCTGTATTACTAAATTTTCAACCTCAAATATTGCATTAATTATTTGCTTGCATTCTGATTGGCTCACTCAGTCTTGTAATTTATCAGCTCATAGACTGAGTTGACTACAAATTAGATGAACCTGACTGTTCAGTGTTGTAAGGCTGAAGTATGGTTCTGAAAGAATTTTAGCTGTCATTTTCAAGTACCAATTGGTGTGGAAAGCTTGAGAAATTTAATAAAACAATGGAAGGGTCTAGTACAATAACATTGTAAGTGACTTTCAATGAACTTGTCGTTTCTCCCTATATTATCCCTATTATATCTTCATAACCATTTGGAGAATTAAGCATTTCATACAAAGTCACTTACATCAGATTTGCACTAGACCCTTCAATTATTGCGCTTGTTGGATACAAGACGACTTATAGCCATCTTAGTGCTCTGTGCTTCTTTGGCTTAATTTACCATGATGTCATTTTATCCTTCGCCTGCTGTAGGAATATTTGTTAAATATCATTTTCCTTCTTCAAATGCAGGTTTTTTCTTTGGGCGAACTCCTTTGATAAAGGTTTGTAACACTTCATTACGTTTAGTTGATTAATATATAATAATTGAATGATGCTAAAGGAGTGCAGTTCTTTTAAAGTGTTAATAAATTACTAATAAAATTATTCACAAAAAATATTGCATAAAATAAGTTTTGTGCCTATTGACATCTTTATTCACTATCCTTAAAGTCAACATCCTTTGACATTTAATTTCAACTTGAATTACAAGACTCTAGCAGACCAAAATGGTTTTTGTGATAATAGTTATTACAGTTTTTGAAAAAAAATCAGTATGATTGTTATAAATAATTGTCTGTTATAATTATTGTTTACTTCCTAATTTATTTGATAATTTTATATAGATGGTTCTGTAAACTAATTTTGAGTTTCTTCATTTAGTTTATCCTTGAAACAGTTTTAAATATGTTTCCTTATTTTTTTTAAACAAAGCCATCATTGGTTGAGGCACCATTGAATTATATTAAAACACTCCTAGCCTTTGATGAGCTCACAGATAAAAGGTAAAAAATGCCATAATGATAGATTTTTTGTGCTATAGATAAGCCATCAATAGAACTTTGAGAGTCTATATGTTAGGTAAAAAAAGAACTTGACTGTATTATTTGAGCTGTTAAATCAAAATCAAAATAATTTTAACTTTTAAAATTGATGCATCAATCATTACAGCTTTCACCAAAGAAAACTTGGGAGGGATTCATTGGTGGAGGGGTTTCCACTGTGATCTATGGTTGGTTGGTAAGTGCTGTGCAAATACTGCTGTTACCCATATTTGTGTTTGAACACAACTACATTGACGAACATTAGGAATCTCTTTTTGGCAGAAAGAAATCTCAAGATATCAGAGCTTTAGGCTGGTGAATGGTGAATTTTGGCCTACAACCAGTTTTCTACCTCAGTTCGCTGGGTGAATATCTCTATATAAGTTGCCTTGAAATGATTTCCATACATAATGTTAAAAAATCTCACCAGTGATGTAAATCAGAGTAAGTTAGAATTGCCATCACAAGGGTATGCATTATGAAAATACACACATATATAGCAGGAATAAGCCTTTTTGTTTTACACTGGACAAAAAGGTGCTTTTCGGTGATCTAACAAAAAAAGTTTCATTCATAGTAGTGCTAATAGATAACATGAACTAGCTAGAGATATGCGAGAGTCTCCGGGCCATGTACAACTATGGAGAGTTTTGAGCCAGGTGGTATAAATTTTCTCTGCCTGAGCTATTACAAACCTGAAGCATTGATTTTTTCTTTTGGCTTTTACAGATATCCTATGTGATGTGCCAATATCAGTACTTTGTTTGCCCAGTCGAGGTAAGAACATGAAAATAAAAAACCCTAAAGATTGAATGAAAATGGTAATAACAGTTATGGTGATATTTAACATTATTGTTATCATTATTATTATTATTATTATTGCTATTGTTTTTCTTTTTATCATGATTATTATATCTGTTATCTACATTTGTTACTAACAGCAAAGAGTAATTTTATTTTTGAGCAAAAAACAAAATATTTCAAAACTTTCAAACACTGGATAAACTTTTGAAACTTAAATAAGCATTGCATCTGCAATCCTCGTCAGATATGTTAATCTCAGATGGAGGTGAGGTTACCAAGCCAAGTGATTTTTTACTTTGAGGGGGTGGACTCCTTAGGGCCCCCCTGACCTGGAGTTCTTGATCTAATTAAATTGTGCCAGATCGCAGATAGGTTGTATCTTCTGTTGTCCTTGTTCAGAGAAGGTTTGAGAGCCCTGATGTAGATTGCCTCATTGTTGCCTCTCTAAAACCACCTTTCCTCTGTTGTTAAGACTTGTGTCAAATCAGTGTCCACATTGTGTTTGGTATCTCTGGTGTTGATGTGCTGGGAGACCAAAGAACAAGTAGAGCTAGGCTGACACACTCATGCACAAGCCTTGGAAATCCTGGAAATTTTTTGAAGCCCTGGAAATCCCTGGAAACCCCTGAAAAAGCCCTGGAAGTTTTTTATTAGCCCTGGAAAATTTCAAAAAATTTCATTGAAAAAACTAAATTTGCTAAATTAAGCAATTTTTTTGTCAAATGTTTCAAGTAAAACTTAAGATTTAAGATTTAATTTTTGCATGTTTTTATTACATTAAGTTCACTAAATACAAATTTAAATACTAAATACTATTTTCATTCTGGGTTTCAAGAGTCCTAGAAAAACCCTGGAAAACAAAAAAACAGCCCTGGAAAACCCTGGAAAACAAAAAAACAGCCCTGGAAAACCCTGGATTTTTGAAAGTCTGAAGGTGTATAAACTCTGCTTGAGTGATTGGCCCAACTCCCCCACATAGCCCTCATCGCAATCTTGACATTGTATGTGGTAGACGGGGAATACAATTCTTTGCTTCTCCACCTGGTCCTCGGGTCTCACTTTTGCTAAGGGTGTTGTGGGCTTTGAAGTTGCAGATGCAATGGAAAGCTTATTTAGTATGTTTCAAAAGTTTTAAATTATTTTTTTTGTTGTTGATTTCCTGGATAGAGGAATTTACACAGTTTGGTTAGCTCTCCAGGATAAATATATTGAGAATAGTTAATGTTTTTTAGTATATCTTTTGTATTAACTATATGAAATTAATTACATCGCTAAAGCAATTCAGCACTTATTTAGTTGATTAAAACTAAGTGAACTCAGTTGCTTAGAGTTAGTACAGTAGCTGATCATGGGTAACAAACAAACCCAGTATCTCCTATATACAATCATGCAATTGTGAGTTTAATCACTACTGAGGTATAATTATTTTTAAACAAAGTGTTGTAAGATTGTCATCACAACTATGAATTAGTATATAGATTAAAAGTGCTAGCTGATTGATTTGTGAAATCAGATAAAAACTGAAGACCCATGGCCAGCTCCTAAACTCTTTAAGCATCCTGGAACCAGATTGTTTTGGGAAGAAAAAAATAATTGATAATACAATTTAGCTGTTCTTTCATACACACCCTTAGATTTATTGTACAGTAATAAAATGAAAATATTTTTGAGTGCTAGTAAAGCAGGAATTGTTAAACTGCAGTTTCTTTCAAATCTTACAAAGTATGGGTGCAATGACTGACTGTTGAATTATTGAATACTCCAGTTTGTCAGCGTCACCCATGACTTCCGCCAGGAGTGTGAACCATCTCCGTTGTACCACCTGACCCCCTATCCAGTGCCACCTATTTTCCAGTACATCATGCAACTGGTAAGTGTACAAACCTAATTCCCTGCCTATCCAGTTCCATCGATTTCCTTGTAGGTATTCCTGTAAATAGTTAGTGTAGATAAAAATGAATCAAAGTTTCATCAGAACAGTAATTAGTATAACTTTATCTGCCTCAAATGATTAAGTATACTGAACTTGTTGCTAATTAGGAAGAAGAACCCGCAGTTGTCATGTCAGCCATTTAGGAGAAATCTATATTTCATCATCTGTTGTTGATCATGAGCTGTGCTTGAGTAAATATTACTATTAATTTTTCTGGTTACCACATGTATTGAAGTGTCTTGTTTTGTCTAATTTATAAATATGTAATTAAATGTCAGTGTTAGATATTGATAGACAGACTTGAGCAGGAAGTATGAGCTCAAAAGTATTTGTTTATGTCACTTTAATTATTTTGATTTTTGTAAAAAAATTTATTTTATAAAATCAATAATCTTTCTTAAATTTATAATAGTTGCAGCCGCCGTCCATTAGTACCTTGATCACCATGGCTGCAGTCAGCCTAATTTGTTCATTAAGTTTTGCACTGCACTTCAGCAGCTTAAATTTGTCTTTGGTTTAAAGGTTAAGTTTAATATATTTGTTTAGCAAAGTCTCATATTCTTTCTTGTGATTTTCATTTAAAACAGGTTGGAGTCACAGTCAGCCAGGTGTGGATCTACCCAATGCAGTTTCACTCCCTTTCTCTGGCTCTTTTCAGTTCCCTCATTGCACCTTTTGGAGGATTTCTTGCCAGTGGCTTTAAAAGAGCATTTAAAGTCAAGGTTAGTGTGCGATAGACTGTAGACTCTGTTATCTTTTGTCATCAACCTGGTTTTTGAATTCAATGACAAAATGCTGGTAATCATTTGGAAACTAGTACCATTAATATGATACATAAGATTTACATTGTAAACTTTAGACAAATAAAATTAATGTAATTATTTAGTAAACTTGATACTGGCTGGTGGTACGACTGTGCCGTCACGCTTTTTGCCTTTTGTGATGATTTCAATATTTTAGTTGGGTTTAATATTAGCAATGAACAATTGTGATTGGATGTCATTGTTTGCCTTAAAAGGAGGCTACAAGCCCTGATGTAGAGGACACTCTGGTCAGATTTGGACATGAGTTGTAGTTCCTGCGAGATCATTCTCTTTTTGCCACATTTATGTTTCAGTATTTTGGGCTTATAATAGATTTTTAAGAGTATCAGAAGTTGGAGATAGGCCCTCAGTATTGGGAAAATGTTATACTGCCATCTGGGAGCACACATATATATTGCCCTGCAGTGGAACAATGACTGTAACCCAATACTGAACAAAAGTTTTAACTTTTAACTGTTTCAGATGTTTCTCTTTTAATTGCTCATTCTGTTGGTAGGATTTTGGTGATCTCATTCCTGGTCATGGAGGCATCATGGATAGATTTGACTGCCAGTATCTCATGGCCACATTTGTCCATGTGTACTTCTTCACTTTTATCAGGTGTGTTTTTCTTTGTTACTCTGAAACGGCTTTGCAGTAAGTTCCTGTAATGCTCTGGTAGTGGAAGGTAGTGGAAGAGAAAGGTAGTGGAGGGAGGAAGGTAGTAGAAGGGGGAAGGTAGTGGAAGGGGTAAGGTAGTAGAAGAGGGAAGGTAGTGGAAGGGGTAAGGTAGTAGAAGAGGGAAGGTAGTGAAAGGGGTAAGGTAGTAGAAGAGGGAAGGTAGTGGAAGGGGTAAGGTAGTGGAAGGGGTAAGGTAGTAGAAGAGGGAAGGTAGTGGAAGGGG
>JAOBAT010118189.1:38915-59973 GCA_026413305.1 Hydrozoanthus tunicans
TAGAAGAGGGAAGGTAGTGGAAGGGGTAAGGTAGTGGAAGGGGTAAGGTAGTAGAAGAGGGAAGGTAGTGGAAGGGGGAAGGTAGTAGAAGGGCAAAGGTAGTAGAAGGGGCAAGGTAGTAGAAGGGCGAAGGTAGTGGAAGGGGTAAGGTAGTGGAAGGGGTAAGGCAGTAGAAGAGGGAAGGTATTGGAAGAGGGAATGTAGTGGAGGGGGAAGGTAGTAGAAGGGCGAAGGTAGTAGAAGGGGTAAGGTAGTAGAAGAGGGAAGGTAGTGGAAGGGATAAGGTAGTGGAAGGGAGAAGGTAGTGAAAGGGGGAAGGTAGTAGAAGGGGGAAGGTCGTGGAAGGGGGAAGGTAGTAGAAGGGGGAAGGTAGTAGAAGGGGGAAGGTAGTAGAAAGGGGAAAGTAGTGGAAGGGGGAAGGTAGTGGAAGGGGAAAGCTAGTGGAAGGGGTAAGGTAGTAGAAGGGGGAAGGTAGTGGAAGGGGGAAGGTAGTAGAAGGGGGAAGGTAGTGGAAGGGGGAAGGTAGTGGAAGGGGGAAGGTAGTAGAAGGGCAAAGGTAGTAGAAGGGGTGAGGTAATAGAAGGGGTAAGGTAGTAGAAAGGGGAAGGTCGTGGAAAGGGGAAAGGTAGTAGAATGGGGAAGGTAGTAGAAGGGGTAAGGTAGTGGAAGGGGGAAGGTAGTGGAAGGGGGAAGGTAGTGGAAGGGGGAAGGTAGTGGAAGGGGTAAGGTAGTAGAAGGGCGAAGGTAGTAGAAGGGCGAAGGTAGTAGAAGAGGGAAGGTAGTAGAAGAGGGAGGTAGTGGAAGGGAGAAGGTAGTGGATTGGGGAAGGTAGTGGAAGGGGTAAGGTAGTAGAAGAGGGTGGTAGTGGAAGGGGGAAGTAGTGGAAAAGGGAAGGTAGTGGAAGGGAGAAGGTAGTGGATTGGGGAAGGTAGTAGAAGGGGTAAGGCAGTGGAAGGGGGAAGATAGTGGAAGAGGGAGGTAGTGGAAGGGGGAAGGTAGTGGAAGAGGGAAGGTAGTGGAAAGGGGAAGGTTGTGGAAGAGAGAAGGTAGTGCAAGGAGGAAGAAGTGGAAGAGGAAATCGAAGGTAGTGGAAGGGGGGAGGGAGGTAGTAGAAAGGGGAGGTAGTGGAAGGGGGAGGTAGTGGAAGGGGGAAGGTAGTGTTGCTTTTGACTGAAATATGTGTCATGCAAATCTAGTTTTCAGTATCAGTATGTAGTTTAGAATAGTGTATGATGATGATAATATTTGATAAACATTTTGTGTTACTTTTGAAGGTTTTAAAACTGAACAACTGTAACAGCTCTATAAATCCCCTTTTGTTGGGGGCTCAAAGCTTCTAATAAGTTGACTCCCTTCGCAATACAAAATGTTTTAGTCTCCAGTGATTCTGGTTTTAGTGATCATTCCTTTTAGCTTCCTTCTCAGAGAGCCTAAAGTTTCTTTAAGCACAGAGGCTTAATGGAGCTTTATACCATTTATTCTTGAGTTTTGTTACAAAAAAATGAAGGTTTTCAGAATGGCAACTCAGCAAGTTTTGTGTTTGTCTTGTTAGGGCCCCTCAGCCTCAGAAGATCTACCAGATGATCCTGGCTCTCAAACCAGAAAGCCAAGTGAAGATCTTTCAAAAGCTTCAGGCCAGCTTGACAGAGAGAGGACTTATTTAAACATGACTTGTATATTATAACCAATGCTAGAGTAGATATCTGTTGCAAGTATTTGCTTGAGTCGGACCAATATTTCTACAGTTGTTTTGAAAAGGTAGCAAGTCTTAAGGGTTTCGTTTAGTTTTATGGTTCATTCCTGCTGTACACATTCGTTTTGGGCATCACACTGGAAGTAAAATTGTGTTAAATGTTGTACATAATTATGCAAAATAGAACTTATTAATAATAATAATTAATAATATTAATTAGCATTTATATAGCGCCTTTTCCATAGGTAGATGATCAAAGGTGCTTAACAATAGTTTACAGTTGACTCTGGTATTGAGGTTCTTAGACAGTCCGCTCTACACGGCTCACAACTGTTTTCATAAGAGTTGCCCTAATTTATTTCATAAATTAATCATAAAAATTAAAGATAATGGAAATAATTTTTCATTGAGAGCTGTAGCTTGTGAATATAAATCATGAAACTAATTTTACACTCATAATCATTGTATCCTTCGGTGAGTAATGCTGAAGGCGATTTTTTTTCACCATAAAAATTATATATAAAGTCAGTCAGGAGAATTGTTGAAGGGTTTCGAGTTATAGGGATTAAAAAATTTTACTGTAAGCTCATGACGCAAATCCAATCGGAAAGTCAGTTTTCCTTTGAGTTAGCGGGGAATTTGAGTTATAGAGGGTTCGAGTTAGCGGGGTTTGACTTTAATGTGAATTGATTCAAAGGGAAACGGACAGGAACTTGGCATGCATGCACTGATTTCAAGGTGTATAATTATAATGAGCTTCGAGGGTTGGTGTAATGTACAATGCCAACCTAGTTAAGGGTAATGTATCGTCTACATTCATCAAAGCTGATTCAAGGGCCAATGGTTATCACACAGCCGCAAACAATATATGGACTGAATAATTATAAATTAAGGAACGTGTAAGGCTTAATGACTGTATAGATGCGTGGTCTGAAGCATTATATTAAACTGAGCCAGAGTTTGTAAACCACACCAGAGCAGAGGGTGAGAGATTCAAACAAAGTGTGGCTGGCCGCACTGTTATAGTTGACAACCGTAACATCGCTCTCGTTAGTCTTAGGGAAAAGATGTAAATATCATGAACAGTTAAAACCTGTAAAGATCTGTGCGGTTGTAAATTTATCCATAGGGCACTGTCTGCGATGGTACTGGTGTACCTCTTAACATACCACGTGAAGATAATTTTATTTAATTGCTACCTCTGAGTTTACCTATGTTCGTTTTTGCAACTACAGTTTATATAAACCAAACATTTTTCTCATGTTTTAATTTGTTACACATTGCATCCTATAAGTAGAAAACATAGGTGACTCGTTGGCGTTTAGTTGGTTATTGTTTAGATCTGGATGGAATGACAAGACAAGATAACTTATTGAGCTCAAAAAGTGATTACATGCAAATTGTATTTACATAGAAGTGTTTAGTTTTTGCAGTTGTTGAGAGCACAGACATTTAGAAATAGCTAAAGCTAGTCTATGCTAGTCTATGCTAGTCTAGAATGGAATGCGTTAACTTCGTTCGAACAACAGATCGAAGTCGGGGGTTTTCGCAGCAGTGCGTTTCAATATTTTTTTACTTGAGGTGATGCCAAGAACACACTAACTTCACTTCTAGCATGGCCGGTACAGCATGGCCACAGCCGTCAATTAGCTTGCCCCTGCCGGCATTTGATAACGTAATTTATAACGCAAGATGAGTTGTGTACTCGTTGTTTTACTTTCAAGTAGTTTCGGTTTTTAGAATAAATACAAATATTGCTGTTTTTTAGGTGGTATAAAGTTTGATTTTTAAATCACCTTTGTTAATAAGAAGTAATGCATCAATTTAATTGCATACTAAACATTTTTTTATTCAGCATGAAGAATCGTTCGTACTTTGCTGCAATTTAGTTAATTTAATTTAATTAATGCAGCTGGGTTATTAGTATTGCTGCTGATTTTATTTAAGGTTATGCACGAGCAAACGTTTTCCATTTAGTTTCATGTATAGGTAACGATTGTGGTCAATATTTCATCGTGTTTAGATGCTTTACGCCGTTTTTTTCTGGTGTTAAAAAGGTTGGTGAACGAATCTTTTCATCGTCTGGAAAAAACTCAATGATATTAATCGTTATACTGTACTATTTAGGTATATTTCTTTAATTAGCCTTCATGCTTTTGAGTTGGCTGTTTACTATGTCTTAAAACAGCCGCACATCAATTACTCCATCTTTTTCGGTGTTATATCATGTACTTAATTAACATAGGCTGTTATATATTGTTAACAAGTTGGTAGAGCAGTTGCTTACAAAAAAATAGTAATTGTATTAAGTGCTGTGATTATTTAGTTTGTCTCGGACTTTTACTCGCTAATAACTTCGAATATACTTTACTGTCCTTTTAGTGGACTTCTTAAATATTTAAATCAAGGAATCAGGTAGATTTTTCTTCATAGACAATAGGGCTACATACAAGGGCAAATCTTGGTGGGCAGTATTTGAATGTTATAGTAGGAGGGGATAAACAAGCTAGTTAACGATCTTAATTTCGACGAGAAACCTCGGGGTTACAAATTATCTGTACCTTTTTTTATAACTAAAGCTCGTTAGGGCTTATATGTACACATTTTCCCAAAGCATGCTCATTCAAAACGCACTTATAATGAGTCTTAAACACCTGCTAGGGGCAAAACGAGCAGGTGTCATGTTTTGAGATTTTCATTTGTTAAGAGAAGTTGAAACACAAGTAGAACTGTCTTTTTTCACCTAGGATTTCCTCTGAAGGTATAAAAGTATTTCTACGAATTAGAAGTGAAATGTACAATAAAATGTAGTAACTTTTATGTTTAAATGATTAGTATGTTTTCTTGTTATTCGACATCACGATGTTGTTTCTTCCACTTCCACATGGACCATATTGCTCTACACTACTCTATGTACACTCTTCTTTTAAGAACGTTGAATTTTTCGACTGACGTTCGACGTTCTTATATATTTTCGGGATATCAGCCTCAAATGTTCTTAAACATGTTCTTTAAAAAAGTACGATCGCTATGGATACGTTATCTACACCTCTACTAGCAGAGCTACACAACTCAACTTCTTCGGGGTCAAAAGGGTGAGGATGACCGTCGGAAAAGTCCCCCAAACACCCTAAAAAATACCAAGGGATAGAACTGAGATACCTCTCGGTTTTAAGATTAACCTAAAAAATACCAATCGAAATCTGAAAATTTACCACGGATAGCTAGTGGGTCGGCGTTAAGTATGCCCATGTTGCGCTGAACGTGACATGCAGTAAACGAAGGCGCGCGCATAATAGGACTGGTTCGCCAAAGGGTTTTTGTCTTATACGCACGTTTGCTAAAATACAGGACTGCAAGCAGCCCAACAGCTTCACATCTTTAAACCCTAAAATATACTAGCTCTTGGTTTAACAAAGGATTTCTTTTAACAACCCTAAGAAATGCCAGACTGGCATTTTCAACCCCTAAAAAATACGACGGTCATACCTACCATCCCAATATAGGGAATACCCTCTCCCCCCAACCCACCCCCTGCGAGGCCTGTGTCGAGGAGATTATTTGCGAAACATCTACGGACATTCCCCAAGTTTTCCAAGCAGAACGTCGTTATTTTGTAGTCTTTTAAACTCAAACTTTGCACTCAATATTCAACTTGGCATAAGTTTAACATTAAACACACATCCAAGCCTTCAGTAGTCGAAACAACCCACGCAGTTGAATGTGTCCGCCATCTTGAAGCTGGACTCCTGTGAACTTAGTCTTCCTTCACTATCTGGGAAGGCGAGTTTGATCTTGCCCGCCTTTTCGCGCCTAGGTGGCGTCACATGACTAGCTGTGACCAATAGCAGGCTTGAATGTACTAACTATATGTACAGAATCTTGGCGCGCAGTTCGTATATTCCATCGAGTTTGCTGTCGTGCGAAGGTGAGTATTTCGTTTGATCATCTTCAAAGTTTTGCAGTGTTGCACCGTGAAATTTTGTCAGGTTTGATTGAAAAAAGATAAGAGGAGGTGTGTAGTAAGCTAACGAGTCGAGAGAGTCATTGCTTATTGTGATTTTTTCTAGTTTTTGACGAAACAAGAAGAGCAGCATGTGTGTGTTGCTCGAGTTGAATCTTGACCATCGAAGACCAATTCTTATTTGAACATTACCCCAAAAACGTTAAAAACTTAAGATGAAATGTGATGGTATATGTTACCTTAAAAAATTTAGTTGATAGTATAGAAAGATGGTGGCTTTGCATTTAAACCGATATATATGCTAAACGATAAATTTACTCTCTCTTGAGTTTGAAAGAGATGGCGGGAAAGTCGTTTAGGATCTCGTGTAAATTAGGACTACGCAGTGGTTTACATGATAGAGAACAGTTTTTTTTGTGTTAATTATTTTGTTCTATTTCTTATGCATTTCGAATTGAGGTGACTTCGATTATTAGACTCGTTTTCTTTTTACGCGGGAAAAATCGCCTATTTCCCGCCATCTTGACAGAGAGTCGAAGAGACATTTTGAATGAAGAATCTTTCCTTAAATGTTGTTTTCTCGATACGCTACCGATCTATAAACGTTTTATAAAGAAAATATTGCCAGGAAAATTGTACTTGTGACAGTCTGACAATATTCTACATCATCGGTGCAACGAAATGGCGCCATTTTATTGTTAGAGAAGATCGTAGCAATTTTACTGTTTCTTGATTGTATTTGGAAGGTACACGAAAAAATGCTTGGTGCGTCTGTTTGATCTTAAAAAATGCCACGTCTTTTTGAGAAACTTTGTTAATGCTTTTTATCGAGACGAAATTATTTATCTCGATTCTAGCCTTTGTCAAATATCCTTTAGAGGCAATAGAAATGCTGTAAAATTCAGCATTTTCGAACGTCCGTATCTTTGTACTTTATGTTACAAGTTGTTCGCAAAACCGTTCTTAAAATGGACCGAACCTCGAATACTAAGATAACTGCATTTGTGCTTGGGTAATTCTATTGTATGTTTTTTATTTTCAAGATGCCATCGTGGTCTTGAGAGCCTGTAAAATAAGTAATTTATATGAATTTTTTTATAGCTTCCCGTTGAATAAAGTTTAAGTTGTACTTAATATTAATGTTTCTTTGTTTTTATCTTGTTTACAAACGAAAGGTTTTAAAATGTATTAATTTTTCGTTGCAGCATTTGTCATCTTTGGTTTCCAGTCAAAATTCCAGGTTTAATCATCAAAATGTTTGAAGCACGACTTGAACAAGCTGGTGTCCTTAAAAAGGTCCTTGAAGCCATTAATGGATTGGTCAGCGAGGCAAACTGGGACTGTTCTAGTACTGGGGTTAGCCTCCAGGCCATGGACAGTAGCCACGTAAGCTTAGTGTCAGTCCTTTTACGGTCAGACAGCTTTGACCCCTTCAGATGTGACAGAAATCTTTCTCTTGGTTTAAATATTGCCACCATGACAAAAATTTTGAAGTGTGCTGGAAATGATGACAGTGTCAAGGTTAAAGCTGAAGACAGTGCTGATTGTGTTATATTCGTGTTCGAGAATGTCAGTAAGTATGAGCTTGACATACCTTTTAATTTGTAAGGATGATTTATGATAGGCAAGAAAGATGCGGGAAACATACATTAATCTTTAGTTACAACTAGTGCTGTGGCAGGTCCAACAGACAAAACTGATGGGTTTTAAGTGATTGGATTGTTTTGAAAACCCTGCATATTCTGTAAAAAGTGTTTTTGCTAGGTGTAAGTTTAGTCTTGAAGCCTTATTTGACATGTTTTTCCAGAAATGTAGAAGGTAGGAATAATGAATGATATATTTATTTACTGATTGATGCTCCTTCATTATCCCAACAGATGGAGACAGAGTATCAGAGTACGAAATGAAACTAATGGACATTGACAGTGAGCACTTGGGAATACCAGTAAGTTCTGTTAACAAGAGTTTTTTAGTTTCTTCTAGATGTTGCTAAAACAATGATTACTTTGATGAAATTTTTTTTTAACAGGCAAAAATTATTTCCAGTAGATATGTAAAATCATTTGTTTTAACCATAATTATTTGTAACTCCTTCAAAAAAGAGTTCTCACTTTGGAAGTTGTATCTGGCAAAACATTTGAGATAGAAATTTGAAGCTTTTGCCTGATGAAGGGAAGAAAATTGTTTTTACACATTGAAGATTCTGAAGCACATAGCATTGGAAGAACTTGCTTTCAGAACTTTTTTGTTCTGTTTTAGGTTTTCAGACTGTCTTACCTTTAAAATATTGACAGTTCTTTTTTGACTGAGAGTCCTTGCATGGTTTTTAAATTTCTTTTTCATCCTTCTCAACAGGATCAAACTTATGATGCAATCATCAAAATGCCAGCAAACGAATTCCAGAGAATATGCAGGGATCTGACAACAATTGGAGACTCTGCAGTTATTTCTTGCACAAAAGAGGGAGTTAAATTTTCCACCAGTGGCGATATGGGAAAGGGCAATGTGACTTTAAAACAGAATGCAAGTGTGGAAAAAGAGGAAGATCAGGTACATACAAATAGCACTCTTTCATGTATTTGTTAACTAAGAAAAAAAAAATAGGCAGTCGAGGACTGCATGGGACTCAGAATGAAGTGGCTGTAATTTTCTTTGTTGATTAAAACTAGGAATATCTATTGATAGTAGAATGCTCGGAGTATCATCCTCTTCAATAAGTTCTCTTATAACCGGTTCGTATGCATCTAAAGCAGCACCTGGCAGCATTCTTTTGTAGTTCACACGAGAATAGTTCCGGTCATTGATCAGTGGTTTGTTTCTTGTTGCTTTGTTGACAAAATATTGAAAACATTGACACCAATATATATTTTACATTAATTAAAATCACTTTATTTCACTATATCAAGTTATCTAGTTATACTGAATATAAGGAGTAACTTGTGAAATCACTCGTAACCGACGATAATCCGATGTAAATCTGATTCTTGCTATCTGCCAGGATCACCTGCCTGAAATGAGGTGGTTGACATCACTCTTACACAGGCCATGACAATAGGACGAAATTCCTCGTCCCAAAAATTGTTTAGCTAGCCATAAAGTATTTTAAAAATACGATGTACTCATGGGTATCACATAGGTTCCCAAAATGGAACATACCGGTTTAACAATAATATTTATTTCTCTTAGGTTTCTATTGAGCTGAATGAACCCGTCAGTTTGACATTTGCATTGCGATACCTGAACTACTTCACAAAGGTGAGCTTGACAACAGTGGTGGCTTGTCATTGATCAGAGTTTTAAAATATTGAGCAAGGCTTTTCAGTATTGCTGGCAAAACCTGTTCTGAAAACTTAATAGGATATCTTCCTTCAAGATGAGGTTTGAAAAACTGATGTTGATTGGAATCCTTTTCCCTAACTTTTCATGTGTATGAGATGTCTAATTTCTTTTGTAAAAGTAATCTTAAAAAAATTGTTAAGCTTTGGTACTTGGAAATCTCTGAATTTTTACCAGATGCAATCATTCCCTTCTCAGGCGACCCCCTTATCGAACCAAGTTATTCTATCCTTAAAGCAAGGTCTCCCCCTCGGTAAGTGTGATGCACCAATCAGTTACAATAGTAATGTATATGTTACTAGTAGTCATCGTCTGTACTGTTGCCTTTTCTGAGCATTGCCTAACAAATTAAGATTTTTCCACACATAAACATAGAGCCATTTGTAATGAAGTGAATTTCTTTACTTTCAACCACCATTTTGGCTTAGTTTTGAGTGTTATAGCATATATCAACTTTCTCTACCAACTGAAGATGCCACTTTTGTTCTGCATTGGTAGCTTATCTTAGTTTCAAGAGGAATAGTATTGATTTATGGGTTGTCTATCTGAAATTTATTTCATCACTACTGTATATTTGTGTAGGTTATACATATTTTACTGGGTTGTCTTCCAAGTGCAACAATGTGGTAATAATTGGGTCAGGTTTATTGTGTGAAAAAATTCGAGGCCTGTAGACAGATTTTGCCTATTCTTTCAAAGATAATATCAAATAAAGCAGCATTTTTTCAGTTTTTCATTTTTTCAGAATTCTTCAAATTAGTGCTCAACAAAACAGAAATTACTAATTATAAATATTTAGTACCATTAGAGACTGCATAGCCAACATGGGTGGTGGAAGCAAAACATTAAGGGGGGAGGGGTGGTACAGTGGAAGTTGTAACAGTTTGTCATAAAAAATATCTAAAATTCTTATTCAAAAGTTACTGTTGTTGGCCAGAAAATAATTGGAGGAGCCCGTGCCCCCCTCCCCCAACCAGTTCCGTCTCCCATACCCAATAATAATGATCTGTTGTAAGCCCAAACAGTGTTTAACAGTGAGTGGATCATTGTTTTTCCTATTAAACTATTAATTCAAAGGGAACACTGCTGTCGATGTTAACTGGATACTTTCTTTGCAGTTACTGAATACCGCATCTCTGGTAGCGGAGGCAATGTTGGGCATATCAAGTAAGCAATATTTAATTCATTCCAATTGTTGCTTGTATTTGTTACAAGGTTTTCTTAATTTAAAGGTTAACAAGATTTACTGCTCAAAGTGTAAGACTGATGTCCATTTAATTGTTGTTTAGTTTGTCATAATTAATAGCAAGAGTTTAATAAGCAGAATTGAATTTTATTTCTGACAGATACTTCCTAGCACCAAAGATTGATGATGATGAAATGAACAATGAAGATGAATGAGCAGCTGCCTGTGAAACTCGATCAAACTCTTTGTTGCTGTTATTCAACCAAAGCTGTACATATGTTTAACATAAGAATAAAAGAAATTGTCTAAGTCTTAACAAGTTGTCCATTTTGTTTTAGTCGGAGCATGTGTGCTAGAATTTAGAAGTTTGGAAATACTAGTACCAAAAATTTGAGGCAAAGACAATTTGAGAGTTTCAGCAATTTCAAAGGTATTGCATAGTTTTTGTTAGTTTCTGATGGTTGTGTAGTTTGAAATTGAAGCACCATACATACTTTATTATACAAAGCAAAACTGTTACCATTTGCAAAGAACTACAAGAGTCTCATCTGGAAAAATCTAAGTATCGCAGATGAGCATAGCTTTGTGGCAGACAAAGGCATTAAAAAATAAGAATGCAACAGTGTTTGTTGAATTTATTAGGTTTCTGTTTGAAAGTGGTCATACCAGCTGTCTTATCCAGACTGGTTCTTGCCTACAGTACTTGGCTGTAATTTTTGGCTGATCAATACCAGATAATTCAGACTTCTTACCATAATAATATCTTCATCAATAGTTTATGATTTATATAAGGATAAGTAAGTATTAAACTGGCCATGGTTGAATTAGTGAAGATTTGAGTTTAAACCCAACAGTGGATCAAAGGCAAGTTGGTAGTGAATGTAAATTTGTTATCCTTTATGGGAGTTAATATTAATTTTGCTGGTAAGAAAATTCAGTAGCTGTCTTTTTTGACATTGAGTTTTAACCCAACAGTGGGTCAGAGGCAAGTTGGAAGTGAATGTAAATTTATTACCCTTTTAATATGGGAATTAATATTAATTTGCCGGTAAGAAAATTCTGTAGTTGTCTTTTTCAAAAATGGAAAAAATGACTAGACCTAAGTTTTGTTCCACAGCTTTTCCCTTCTACCTTGGACTACAAAATCAAAAACATGCTGCAAAGCCAAATTTACAGTAGATAAATTGTAAGAGGCAAATCCAGGGGGAAGATCGTCTTGCTTTGAGTTTTGGAAGGTTCAAATGTAGTGAAATTAACAAATTAAATTAATATTGAAGTGAATGTGAAAAAAATCAAAATAAGAGAACTGGAATGAAATTTACATTGACCAATGGTAGATTGTTTCTCTGAATAAAAAATTCCTATATACTGCCATTGCTGTAACCGTATTGATTTGCCGATCCGTGCAATGACAGTTTACAAACAATGACTAAGCATAAAAAGTTTTGCTTATTAACTGTGTTGTTGCATCCATCAAATTTAACTGTTTAATTTCCATGAAAACTGAGGAGAACAATTTATTTTGTAAATTTAAACACTGATCATGTTCATATAAGCTGTGCTGCAAAGACTAAATAAATATAATTATAAGTTGTGGTAGCTATAGGCCAGGTAAGGCATGCATGTACTTGCACAAATAATTGTGGAAAGATGAAAACAAGGTTTCTTTTTATATATTCACATTTTATTTTTCATAGTTTTTTAACGAAAAAGAAAGATTTAGTATCACAAGAAAGAAAGAAAGAAAAACAGCTTATTACCTAAAATGATCTTGTTTACCTAAAAGCAATCGACCAATAGAAATGAAGAGTCATAATTTTTGAAATTGATGCAGTGGTAAATAAAACTTTAAAATCTCTTAGAAGTCTAAGTTCTGCAGCATAATATATTTACATGTTATTTGTTCCCACCAGTTCCGGTTCCCATTTATTTGTCGCTCATTCTTGTATCTTGTAACTAGCTTGTTCCACTTGCATGTGCTGTTAACAAAACTAAAATAATGTAGCTCTGAGTATTCACTCCATCTCATATTTAGGCTGTACATGTCTTATTGTTTCAGGAGCCCACTTGTGGTGTAGCGTTTAACTGAATTCAAGAAGTCCTCCATTCTAATTGGTCTAAGTTGGGCTTTTACTGTTTCATCCACACTGGTGTTACTTCTGTTTACAAAAGAGAAGAAATCAGTCAATACTATAACAATCTTAATTTCTTTCTTATCAGCTGTTGCATGATTTTTGGGTAAATTTCAGCTGAAAAACAGACACTTCAAATGATCCACATAAGAACTAGGAAACTTGTTCTGTAGTATACATAGTAAGAATCTTAAAATATCTCCTGTTTGAAATTTATTAATTTTGAAATCTGAAGGTTGAGCAATTATCTTAGCAAAAATTTAAAAAAAAAGGTGACTGGCTTTTTTTCAATGTTTCTACTGCTGGTGTTCTGTTCTGAATGATAAGTTTTGGCAGAATTACAGGAGAATCAACTGTGTGGGGGAGTGGGACAAAATAAATTTCCACAGCTCTTTTGTCATCTACCTACATACAATAGCTCTTTTGCGGATAATTACTTATTCCAGATTTGTGACCTAAATTGTGTAAATGTTTAGTTTATTTCAGATCAACCCTAGGCTGGTGAATGGGAACAAACAAACATACCATAATTGATAGTTTGCTCTCAAAGCACATAGTCCTGAACATTATTGGATAACTATATGCTACAGCTCATGTCCCCCCCCCCTCCCCCCAATTCTTTAATCCCTGAAGTCGGCCCCAGGAGGACTACAGTACTTACAACTGTCTTGGTAATTTCTTCTCTTTCATGTAATCTCTGACACATGACATTGCAGCAGTTCGACCTATAACAAACATAAGTTATCACAACATGCAGTATGGGAAGCTTGACCTTTTACTGCATACTAATTAACACAACAATATTCAAGCTTTCAGCTGTCTGGCTTCATAATTATATAGTGTTCAATAAGAAGATTAATTCATCTTCAGTGTTTAAAAGGTAGTTGATATATACAAAGCATTATTTGTAAGATGTGTCAGAAAAAAACATGGACAAGTTTTTAAATTATTTTTGAGTTTTTAAACATCTTTTTAAACTTACAGATTTCCTTCAATTCACTTCCACAGTAGCCCTCAGTTAATCGTGCTATATCTTCTATGTTTACATCAGAATCAACCTACAACAATGGATAACACATTGAAAGTTATATATAACAACAATAGATCTACTGATAGTATACAAAGGAAACTAAAATATAAGACATATTTTTCAAGTCTAAAATCAAATCAGAAGCTCTGGCCTTTAACTCAGTTCTGAAAACCTGAAGAGACTGAAATAAGTTTCCCTCTTCAAGAATACATATTAGCTGTTTTCTAACAATTAATTTATAATTCTCAAGAGACTAAACTAACAACTTTTCCCAATTATGGTATGATGACACCACTAGTTGGGCATGAATAATGTGCAGCAAACAGGGGTTCCAGGGGGTGGGGGATGGGAGTAGGTAGCAAGAAAGAGTATAAGGAAGGGCATCAAGAGCTGACGGAATACTGTTCCTGTCAGACCTCTAACAGTATATATATCAGTGATATGACAATGAATGTTTTGACTCATCCAGTTGTATTAAACTATAACTGAAAATTAAATCGCTGACTTGAAAATCCTACTTGAGTACAACATCTCAACTGTCTCGCACGGCCTTCTTCAGGTTTCTGCCGGGTAAGCTTGAACCCCACAAATGTCATGTGATAGCTGACCCATATATCAGTGGACGTTTAAGTTCATGTACAGCAAAATAGTCACTGTATATTTTCAATGAAAGCTATATATACACCGGACTGCTATTAGTAGAAATTTAAACCAATTAAACTATTAGTAGTACATTCACTATTTGGTTTTTTAGTTCTATATATTTTGTTTATTTTAATGATTAACGCCCATCCCTAGAGTATTACAGTTTTTTTTGCACTTTACTACACTGTGAATAAATATTATGCTTTGTTCCTCGGGTTTATGAAAACCACTCTAAAGGATAGTTATTAATCAATTACAGGAAGCCTTACCTTTTCCTTATCAAGAATAAGATGTAAAATTTCACATCTCTGTTCACAGTTCTGTAACCAAAAGCAAATTTTATTGTCAGTGTTAACTTTTTGCTTTTTTAGCCAACATAGGGTTTTTTTCAGGCATTTTTATATTATGATTCAACAATTACCATTAATTATTGTCACTGAAAACCTGTGGTACAACATTAACATTTTTGTTTATCTACCATTTATTTTAAAATGACTGCAGCACTAACTTTATCAGAACCTAACCTTGCATTCAATCATGTATGTGTTCCTTTCCTTGAACTTGCTTTTGGTTAAGCCAAACTTTTCAAATCAAGCATTTAGTGAATATCACTATGTTGTCCATATTCGGTTTATCTTTCCTTTTATAAAGCTAACTTCTGGCATTTCAAAACTTACAGTTAAGTAACTATATTAAACCAACACTCCATTTGCTAGCTACAACAACTAAATAAATTTTATTTTATCACTGACACTAACTTTAGTAAACTTAATGAATACAGCATGTAGAATGAAGTGGGATGGGCAGGTTGGTCTAAAACAAAAATTATAAATAAATTTTGTACTTTAAAATTAAAGGACACTCAACTATATTAACCTACAGGTAAGCTGATGTGAAATGTGCTCGGCATCCGTCTAAGTATTGCAGAATCAACATCTTGGGGTCTATTTGTAGCTCCCATCACAATCACTTCACATGATGAATCAGTCATTAAACCTGCAGGAAGATTAGTATAATTTATTGTGTCAGAAAGTGATTTAAAAAATTTAATTTTTCTATAATATTATTTGATCAAGATGTTAGGTTAATCAATTACATTTATTTTTAACATCTTCAACCAATTCCTGAGAGCAGTTGTTCTTGTTATTCAACATGCAAATCAGCAGATTATTTGTTGAACATTTACAGGATACTCAAATCTTCTGGTAAAAAATTTCAACTGAGCTTTTGTATTGTACCTTAAAAGTATTATTAAGAATGAAGTTTCAACTAGTAAGCTCAAGAAATTTTAGAAAAAAAATTCAACTAAGCTCTTAACTTTAAAGTATTATTCAGAATATGTTAAGAATTAATTCTAGTTATTCAACATTAAATTGATAATTTATAATACTTAATTTTACTTAGAATCTTTACACTACTTGTACAGACCATCCCATAAGCTCATAAACTGGGCCTTCATCATAGCAGTCGCTTCATGGTCACTCTTATCTCTTGATCTTAGAAATGAGTCTGCAAGAAACATAAAACCAACTAAAGTTAGCAGTGACCATCTAGATGCTGATTGTTGGAAAAGATACTGGATACACCTTTCAAAAAAAATTTTATTAATAAAGTATCTTTTGTAATTTGTATCATCAAGTAGATAGTTGAATACTAGTCTCTATACAATCAATCCATGAGCAGAGTTATTTAAAACAAACATCAAATAGCTTTTACTCACTAATTAAAAGTCAATATACTCTTTTCAAATTTTTCTATAAATTTCTTGCATACTTTATGAACATGACACTTTCAGTCTTTAATCTTACCTTAACTGATTTATAATGAAATATCCAGACAAAAATGTACATTCTTTTAGGAATAACTTATGTTCTTAATGTGTTTAAAAAATATACGAAACTCATTTGTAGGATTGCAAAAATAAATACAATCAATGCACGTCAACTCACCAATTTCATCAATAAATATAATACATGGCTGAAGCTTGATTGCCTGTTGGGAAAAAAGAAATTAAAAATTGATAATAAAATTAATTTTTAATGATTAAAGTTTAAGGCTGCTACACATGAGCTGACTTTTTGCTGCAAAGCATCCAATTTTTTGATGCTGACAAAAAATCGGCCCATGTGTATTTTTTGTCAGGAACAAAGACTGCATGTTTGATCTAAAATGGTCAGCCAATGAAAAATTGGTACATGTGTGGCAGATTTAGACAAATTATCGGGAACAGAGTTTTGTTTGACCAATCATGGAGCTAAATTCATCATGTGGGAAGATTGTAGTTGTGGGTGAGGAAGATGCAGTTTCAGAAGATATAATTTAAAAAATGATAATAATGGTGCTATTAAGGACTTTAGAAAAAGAAGATCTTTTTGAAGCATGGCAAGTGAGGCCATATGTCTATGATATTATCTCAAACGACTACAGCAATAGAAACAAGAAACAAAGGCACAGACTGAAATTACAAATCTTAATAGTTTCCATCAACACAAGTTGACAGGCAGAACAACAGTGAATGTAGCATGGATACAAATTAAAACCATATACTTTGCTGCTTTGCCAGCCCAACAAATAATCGGTATGTGTATGGCAGCTTTTATTTCCAGACAAATTATTGGTGTCAAAAATCGGCTCGTGTGCAGCTGCCTTTTGTACATTTCAAAAATGATTCAACATTGTTAAGTTGTACAACATTTTTTTAATATTTGCATTAATTTTACTCTACCAATGAAAAAACAGCTGCAGCTAGCTTCTGCGACTCTCCATACCACTTGTCAGTGAGTGAAGACACTTGCAAGTTGATGAAGCGGCAGCCTAAAGGCAAAAGTAGATTTAATTTGCAGTACAATTAGCAAATGGTGAAATGTCATTGACATTTGATGAAAACTTCTTCTAGGAATTTGATTTGTTTTGTTGAAAAATTATAACACTGTGTAGCAATTGGTCAAATAAGAGATAAAGCAATACAAGATTGACAAAAAGGCTAAACATTCTAGCAAAGCAATGTCTTTGTTGCCACAGGGCATTTATTTGAAGCATTCATTTGATACATAACTTTTGATTTCTATTGATCAACCCCCTGACATAACAAATCAGTAACTAAAGACTAAAGGTACAAACCTGCTTCTTTTGCAGTAGCCTTTGCAATCATTGTCTTTCCACAGCCAGGGGGGCCATACAAAAGCACTCCTGTTAAATGAAGCAAAATAGTTTTAGTTTACTACCATGCATGGAGCAAGTAAACTGTTGGCATTCTAAAAGTCACTTAACAACTATAAACTAATTCATTTGAGTACATGTACCATTGTACACAATATGCATATAATGATAATATAGTTATGTCTGTATTAATATTATTTATTATTAATCAATAATACTCTAGTTTATTATTAACTTGTTTTAACATCAAAGAAAATAAAAAGATGTTCTTAAAACTTTGATAATTATAATAAATAATGGTTTGAAAGCTAACAAAGTTATATTCATACAATGTCAATTATTAATTTTTGCAATTGTCAGTATTCACATTTTTAACTAATTATAAATTTACCTTTTGGAGGTGAAAGAAGTGCTGACTTTTCAAATATTTCCTTTCTTTGAAAGGGAAGAATTACTGTTTCCTGTACAAAACAAATTTAAGAGACAGTATATAAAGTTGGTTTTTCAAGTTGCTTCTTAACACTTTTTAATTAACAAATGAATATAATCAATTTGATCATTGTATATCAAGTTGCTGCTTCATATAGAAAGTGTTTAGGGCTACACGACGTAGAAATTGATCAGCTGTGGACTCCATAATTTACCAAGAAATTCAACTAGACATTTTCTACCTGTTCACCGATAGCATAACAAATGAACAAAGTTTAAAGCGACATCAACCATAAAAAATTTCAAAACTATAAAAAGCTGTCTATTAACAATTTAATTCCAAAACGTAGCAAACTTTTGGCAATAAAATTGTTAAACTGCTTACATTCTTAGTGTTGTGTCTGCAGTGCTAACTGTAAAGAAGACTGATCAGCCTCAAGTCAGTTATTACCTTGACCTCCTCTATCGTGTCATCCAAACCACCAATGTCTTCCCAGCTAACTGGCATTGTGAGTGGATCAATCAGGTCTGCAGCAATTGACATCTCATATTCGCTAAGCTGTAGACAAGAACTACCAAATTACTACAAAATATAATATAACTTAGATGCCAAAAAAGATTTTGTCTTGTCACAAAATTTTAACACAATCTAGAGTATTAAGACTAGTAACTAAAATATGTGACAGCTCACAATTATTTGTTTTCTAAACCTTAGAGCTGTAAACAAGTAACTGTTAAACAAAACAAAAAAATGTTTTTATAATCTAAGTTTCAACCATTCAGTGCTACTAACTTTTAATCAGTAGAATATTTACAACATATCTAACTGAAGATATTTTGGCATAATTAATTTGTATCTAGTAATCAATTCATCCCATCTGATAGTATCTGACAAAATATACACAGAACAATCAGCTATTTATACTCAAAGCTCATTTGAAATTAAGTAAAATGAAGTATATATAGAGACCATTAAGTATATATTATACAAATGAATCTTACTGTTTTTAATACAGGACTCAGAACTTACTTAGTACTGGGGCAAATATCACCTTATTACCCAAACTATTGAATGTCTAAAGTTCAATTATCACACAATGTATCATCATCATTCTCATTAAGAACAATTTTCAGAAGCACAAACCTTCACATTTTTCACTCCAATTTTCTTCAGCATCTGTTCTGCCTGCATCAGTTATCAAAAGACTCTTATAGGGTAAAAACTGTAGATAATTTTTTTTTTAAAAAGAATGAAAGTGTAATGTTGTCAACATTTCCCAGTGTGAAACAAAACACCATTTTAAATTCGCACTTTCTAATTCCTTAATGTCTTTAATTCGTCGAGATGATGGCAAGTAATGTATGTGATGAATTACAGTTTTCTTATTTGAAAAGAAAAAGTGTGGATGCACAGTGCATACAAATACATACAATTGCACGTGCTGTATGAACAGTGCGTGTATATATCAACTAGTTATCGTTTTCTTGCTGAAGCGTCCTTTCATAGTTTGTTAGTGAGGTCAAAAAAAGGAAATAGTTGCGCACATTTTGTATGAATCTTTAAAAGTGACAGGTTGGTTGTTAACTCTTGAAGAAACTGGAACGATTACAGATCTTCCCAACGTGCTACAGTACTTGAGCACTACAATCGTCATTGAATTTTCAAACCACATCAAAGGCATTGTTATTCTATTTTATAATGTGGATCACAAAGTCTTAGTGATAGACGTGAAACTTTACATCAGGTTTTTTCTAAACGTAATGTTGTTGTTGAAAATCAAACAAACGTAATTCATCACAAACTAGCTAGGATATTTGTGTCCAGACTGAAACTGATGTGAAGAACAGTGGAGTTTTTGACAAGCGATACCTGTTTCTGTGCTGCTAATCTGCTCTTTCTTGTTGGGTCCATTAACTCCATTAGCCATTTGACTCCATAATACGATAATACTCCAGCCAAGGCTACTTGAACAACAAAACCAGCATACCTAACTCTAAAACTATCGGGCATTACTTTAACTTCTAATAAACAAAATCTCCTTTCACTTCACTTTAAAAATTTGTTTTGTGAACGATTGCCCGCGTTCTCACTACCTGCGGCATTCTTCCTTCAGCACATGCGCATAGTCAAATGAACTGATACAATCGCAAAGTATCCTGGGAACTTTCTCTTCCATCTCTACAAAAAGTCTTCGGACACCAGTACAAAGTTAGAGGTACAATCCGTGCTATATTTTGAAATTGGACCATCATCATGTCGTTTTACTTATTAGAAATAATATTTCAAAGTTTGGGCTTACGCGTGGTGTTTTTCTTTTTCAATTTTCTCTCGGCAGTATGGCTCCCCGTAAAGGAAAGTCATCACAACCCGAGCAAGTCATCTCACTTGGTCCTCAGGTAGACTTTGTTTTGGTCTCGTGGCTTCAGTGTTGTAAAATATGTCTCAATTAGTTGTGATGTTGGGACAGTATAAGAATTCATTTATTTTTCAATACAGGTAAATGAAGGCGAAAATGTTTTCGGAGTTGCTCACATTTTTGCGTCGTTCAATGACACATTTGTGCATGTGACCGATTTGTCTGGCAAGTAAGTTTTCATTTTATGCTGTATCTGGGTTGATGTGCTTTTTCTGCATAACAGTAGAATTAATTTGAATAAATGAAAGTTTTCTGTGGTATTATTTGGCTACAACTATCCAAATGATGCATTTGATAGCTTAGAAACTCTATGTTGTTGTATTAAGAAAAGTGTAGGAGAGTTGTCAGTTGATGGATATAGGACGCAATTAATAAAGCAACGTTCAGTTTTCAGAACAGTGTGCTGTTGGCTTAACTGCCATACTTACCCATAATTATGCATACAAAACTATTGATCTTCAGACCAAAAAATTGGAGGTAAACCTCACTTTATGGGTAACCAAAAATTCTTGAAATCACTGTTAGGGTTAGGAGTAATAGTTGGGGTTGGGATAAGGATTATATCTTTTAATTTCCAAAATGAAAATGTGGAGTTTGATAACCGTAAACTGCATGAAAAATTTGGCAGCCATTGCTGTTTGTATAATTAAGTATGGACGAGTACAGAAATTTTACCCAGCTGTTTTTTTGGTACATAAGGACACTTATAGCAAGAAAATGTAAATTAGTGCTTCTTTCTCTCTCAAGTCATTGTGAGGTGATGAAATTATGTTTATCTCTGACCTTACAAGCAGCTGTCCTTTTTCTGATTCCCCCTTTACAGAACCAACTAATTGTTGTTCTCTCTGACATGTAATTTTAGCAAACTTTTGCCAACTTGACGCAGTCTTTTGCTAGTGTTTTCAAGGTCAGCCTTTTGTTACCAGTATAGAGAAATGGCATGAAATGATGATACAGACTCTTTTTAAACCTCAGTCACTTTGGTATTTTGTTAAATTGATAAATTTGTTATATTTGTAAGATTTATAGAAACAATATCATGAAAAGATTTTTTATTAGCAATAGCC